>VYZX01004425.1:18758-49808 GCA_013401335.1 Brachypteracias leptosomus | reverse complement strand
TTTTTTCTCAGGGTGACTCAGTTGAATAATAGGCAGAACAGAGCTGCTACTGAATGCAGTAAAAACTAGTATGTTTTCTTCCAATGCTGTGCTCTACCACAGCACATCTTTGATGACCATAATACAGACAATACTTACCATAATTAATCGTCCTGTCCCAGTTTGTACATACCCTGAAGGACCTTTTGCAGAGCTTTGCCACTAGAGAAGTTGTATCTGAAGTCAATAATGAGTCTTAGCTTTGTCAGTATTCACTCTTCACTGGTGCTGATCCCAGTTCTACAGACAACAGAACTTTAGAATATTGATCTTACCTTTCAGTGGCTCTCTAAAAGAAATAGATGCAAACTGAAACAGAAGTCTGCCTTGATTAAGCAAACAAATTCATTCAAGTTTTGTGTAGCAAATGAGTCCAGAAGTTTCTTAATCATGGAATCAGAGAATGGTTCAGGTTGGAAGAGACCTTAAAGATCATCTAGTTCTAACTCCTTGACAAGTGCAGAGACACCTCCCTATGAACATTTGTTTTCTTCTGATAAGGCAAAGTTCGTATTTTTTGCTGCGTTTTGCTGTTAGCCTCTTACTACCAGCATTTTAGACCCAGCATGACACTATTTAATGCACAGCACCTTTGACATTCATGGAATTAGAGCTCCTGAACATGATGTCCCAGGTGGACTAGAATTGTAACATATTTTGTCTCTTTAGATATTAAATAGATAGATAGACTTTTTACATTTAGCTAATTCTATAACACTCCTAGTCTATTTCTGCTACCTATTAAAGATGCCTTTAATTGGATTCTTTATGTAGTTCTTACTCATCTTTAGCACTTCTATTATGTGATTTTCTAAAAACACCAAGCTTTGTGGTGAAGTTCCCCGCTAATTGCAATTTTTAGCCTGCTCTCTTATAGGGCTTTTTCTTGTCATAGGCTTTTAATAATATCAAGTTACAGTTTAAAGCTACATACTTTTGGTCAGGTATTAGTGTGCAATTGTTGTCAAGTATCATTTGGGGAGTTAGAGAGCAGATAGGCCAAATAGCTTTTATACAGAATTACATTCTTAAGCTCAGAGTAAATCAGCAGGGATTAGAAGGGAAAAAAAACCACAACAAGCTGAACCAAAACCAACAAACAACAAAGCTCTTGTTTGAGGTTTCTCACAGTTCCCCACATCCTTTCTTACTTTTCCAGGAAGAGCAATAGATGACAACGCTTCACAGACTGCATCTTATTTTCCTATTCTGAGCAGCACAACCCCAGTGGAGGTTTGAGGCTCAGGACAAGTTTCATCCTCTCTCTCACCTTTGGCTTCTGACGAGATTCACAGTTCTCTGAAACCAATTCACCTGCCATTGCACGTGATTTTTTAATATCATAGGTTATTCATAGAGAGAACCTTAGTCCTCTGGAAGCTTGAAAGTATCAATAATGTATTAGTGTCAAATTTAATTTCTAATCTTTGTAAAACAGCAACTGAGAGACTAGTCAATCTTTTTTATTCAACAAGTGGAGGATTTCATTAGCTTATCTAATTTTAAATGCCCTTCCCTCTTAACATAGTTGTCTTCTGCTTAAATGTAATGCTTATCTGTAAGAATTCTTAAGTGTAATTGCTGGAAGGGGAAAATAGAGGCAACAGATATATATTAGTCTATATTTTGCTGCAGTTCGCAGCTCTTTGCTTTCCTGTATAAACAGAGAAATCTAACACACATTGAAGTTTTCTGACACCAGTTCCTGGTTCCGTTTGAGTCCTGTTGATGTGCATTGGAATATACTGAGAACTTTCCTAAACAGCTCTGGACCCATAATCCCCTGGTTTGTGGGCATAGGCATCTTGCATGACCCTGAAAATAAGCAGTATTAGATCTAATGGCTACACCTTTAGGTTAGATCTTTTCTCTAAATTAAAACAAATGTGATTTTATCTCTTTGAGCACCTATTACTTCCTGGAGAAAGAGCAGTTTACACTCTCCTAGTCAATCAGAATCATCAGATTAAATTATCATGACTCCAGCATGGTCTGTGGCACTGTCTCTAGAGTAACAGTGTTGGGCTTTACTGGAAGAATAGTATATCTTTCTAGTGTATTGTAAACAGTTCAGGAGGAAATGAAATTGAGGAGTTCAAAGGAAATGCTTATGAGAAAATACATGCTCTTTTCTATCAGCCTTTTGAAATGGAAGTTTAAAGGGGGTGTCAGCTGTCCATTTCTGTTGTAAAATCCATTGTTATACTTAGTAAAGATTCTAACTCTGCAAAAAATGTTAAATAATATAAATCTCCCCTCTCTGTATGACAGACCATTGATTTCAAGGGAGTTGTTCCTAATCCATGACTATAAGCATCCATGTATCTTCACAGGACCAAAGCCTGTCTGCCTTGTAAATTTGCAATCTATTTAGTTTATGCTAAAAAGGGTATGTCAAGTTGAGTAAACCCAGGAATATTGTTATTTCATTAACTCTTGGATACTTTTTTAGAGAAGTGGTGCTTGCAGGTGTACCTGTAGCTCAGTTTGCATAATCACCATGCTTAGTAGCATAGTGAAACATTGTGCTTCAAATGTTTCCTGCTTTCATTGCAGGACTCCTCTACTATTTTAATTGTTTGGAGTTTTTTCTTGAAGTACCATAACAATGTTGTGAAACTTCAGCACAAGTGTTCTGCAGTTTCTAGGTCAATGGTAAATTGATTCATTTATGCTTTCCAGAGCATTGACTTTTCAAAATAATATATATTTTGTATTTTAAGGTAAACTATATGAAGTAGAGCAGTACTTCCAGCATCTTTGTGAGTTGATATTGTAGAAGATTTTTTTTTCCTGACATTTATTCTGAAATATCTTGATAAAGCTTTACTCTGCAAAATTTGAGAAATCTACTTGAGAAAACTTTTTTACAGTAGTACTTATGCGGCCACTTTTTCGCTGGAATATTTTTCCCCAGTAGATATATATAAACTAAATATATGTACATGTATTTGAATACATGCATGTGTGCATAAATATATACGTATTTCCCTGTGAAAAGAGAAGACTTTGGAATCTGATATAAATGGCAGGACATAAGGAAACTTTGGAACACTGAAAGAATTCATAAAAGTAGGGGTTTGGTGGTAATTTTGAGGGATTTCGGCAGTCAGAGTTTAAAAATACCCCTCAGAAAGCATGAGCTCGTACAGCTATGCAGCTGTCATTAGCTGTCACAGACCACTTAAATATGCTGTTGAGTATTATTTAATTACTGACACTATTCGTGAAAATTTTTGTGTTCTTCCAAATAAATTTGAGAGTATGGAAATCTAGTCTTGCTTTGCATAGGTGCAGTCAGCTGAAGATTTGTGTGGCCTCTGAGTAAAAAAATACATTAATAAAATTCTGATGTCCTGGTGGAAGTGCAACTGAAGCGTCTCATAGTCACTGGAATAGGGTCCAGGACAGGAGCTTAGCCTTGTATGCTGGACTCTATCATACCCCTAATCCTGTGGGTAGGAATATGATGTACGTGAAATGCTTGCACAGTTCAGGATCTGCTTTCCACGCTATGTGACTAGTAGGAGGTTCTGTAAATAGAACTTTTTTATTCCTCAGTTTTTTGACTCTCTTCAGAATATCACTGGGAAAGGCTGTATAGAAGACTGGTGAAGAGAGAGAGAGAAAGCTTACCTTCCATTTCTCCAGAAAAGAATGGACTTTCCACGCAATTGTTTCTCATCATTCCTATTTATTATCTGAATGAAGCAAACTTCACCATAAGACCTTTGTCTCTTGGCCTTAAGGAAGCTGAGGAAGTCAGCATATGGAGCTGATGGTTCACATGTCTGCATGCTTCCTCTCTGTGATTCATTCATAGAATGCTGGATTTCAGAAAACTGCTTCTGAATATTTGATTTTAGTTTCAGGAAAAAAAATCTATTAGTTGTTCACCCATCAATGAAGAAGAGCTGTGAGGTGAAGAGCTGTGAGGTGAAGAGCTGAGAGCCAGATGCGCAAAGAGATATTGGCATGATCCTCATTTTGGCTCACAGCTTTCACAGAAAATGTAGGAATGACATTGTATCGAAGTCTAAATTTGCAGTTAAGCAACAGAGATAAAATTTGGATTAGGTATACAATTAAGCACCTGTAAGACTTCAAAATCACGTTTAGTCTATGATTTTTTCCCAAAGGTAGCCAGAACAAGGGAATGAAGTATATTGCCCAACACAGTTCCTCTACGAATATGTCAAGACCAAATGTGTTTCCTTTTGGCAGGTCTGCATTTATGAACTCATCCCTGGTAATTCCCTGTTCAGCAAACAAAAACTTGACAGACCTCCTACATCTCTGCAATTGAGCAAAGGGCTAGAGTTAGGTCTTTTGAAGATCATCACTTCTTGTAAGAAAGAATTGAGATACATTCATTGTTTTTATTAAAGAGAGGATTTTACCAAGGAGACAATGAGCATTCATTTTGATCTTGAGAAGCTTAAGTGAGAAAGACTTCTAGAAGAACGTGCTGGAAGCTTTCCTGTGGCAGCTGCAGTATGTGAGATCCAAATCACAAATTGGATTGCATTTCTCTCACACACACAAAAGGATATGGATATTTTCAAATTTAAGTCCCACTCATTCCATGTACCAGCTGCTTTATCACCATTTAGTCTCCTTTTATTCCACTTAACACTTCTGATATAGTTACAGTTCTTTTAACATCTCTTTAAACATGACAAAAATATACATTCAGATAACAGCTGAGTATACAGTATGGTATGACTGGATGGCATAATGTACTTAAAGGAACAATAAAAATGTTTTCATTCCATATGTTATGCATATTTGAGAAAACCAATTTTTCACCTCACATGTGCATGAAACCAGTGTAAGAATGGAAAGTCAAACCGATTATTTTCTTCCACTTAATTTCTTCCAAATAACAGTGTTATATTACTTCCTGACAGGGTTTAATTAATGGTTATGGAGATTTCTTAAACTAAGGTTTAAGATTCTTCAGAAAACTCAACTGTGAATTTATCTGACCAGGAGAAAGCCAGCAGGCTTATTGCCATCATCATTTTATTTACAGTGTATATGTGTCTTTATGTGCAATGTGTGAGAGTTAAAATAATTTCAATTATATGTACAATTTCCATTAATTGGTGAGCAGAGCTGAGACCCATTTTTTGCTAGAGTGAATGCACAATTCTACCTTTATCTCTTTTCAGAAACAAATTTGGATTAGAAGTCAAGGGAAATTTAGATTCCCTCCATTAGTCTGGGTTTAGGGGTTGTCTGAGGACTCATCCTTCTAATATCAAAGTTTCACCTTCACGCTGAGTGCAAGGTTCATCTCACTTGGTATTCTATATCTGTACTGTGAAGCTCTACCAAGACTTCTAAATCTACTTATGATTCCACCAACCTGTTTTCTATCTACTGCATAAAGATATAAACTATTCTAAAACTACCTGTTTTCAAGATTTTGAGGGCAGCTGAGGATGGTTATCTTTTTTACATGCTAATTTTTGTCAAATCAAACTTAACTGCAGTGTCCAGAGGCTTAAGAGTGAATATTTGGTTTGTTTTAAACTTAACTCATATTTTTACATTTTGAAAATTTAAGGAGGAGTAGGTTATTCTTGATGAAAACTTAGTGTGTGTTCACTGTATACTTGGAGGAAAGCTAATTTGAATATTAAAAATGTATATTCCAATCACCTTCTGAAAAAAATGTATAAAGATAAGCTGATAGCAAGGTTTGATTTGTGGTTGACTGATCCTTTCTTGCCTAACATTTTTTTAGAGATTATGATACAGACATGGAAAAATGACTTTGTGCTACTGAAATAAACACCATTCACTGATTTTTATATCAAATGTTATGCATATAACCACAATAAGACTGGGATTTCCAGTGAAGAACAGATGTAATTTGCATTTTTTGATCAATCTTTCTTTAAAGAATATATCAAAAAATACTGTTTTCTTACATTTTGTAGTAGAATTGGCTATGCTTTCAAATTTGAATACTCTCTCTACGATATGTTTACTTACATTGCTGAAGGAAATGTCTGTTTAATATTAAAAAATAGTTTTGATATAATGCTATCTGTCAGGAATTGAGAGACAAAGCTAAACAAAATAATATCAAAGTTAACGTATCAAGATATCATTCTTGACTTAATAAATACTAGTATAGTATTTTTATAGGAATCATACATTAAAAATGTCAGCCATTTAAAATGCTATATCATCCTTTTTGGATAAAAATAAGAGGAACTATAGAGGTCAATTTTAAGAAGTTAGAAAGCTTAAGGAAAAACTTGTTCAATATTTGTTCATTTTGTCTAATATTGACATCAGGCATCAACTCTACATAAAATGAAACCTGCTTGGTTAAAGGAATACACTCAGGGCTGTAAGAATAAAAATCAGACATACTAGTGCTAAAATTCAATAGAATTTTTCGCTTTTCTAAAGTGATAGAGATATTTCTGCAGAATTCAAGTGATGATCTATTGAACAAACAATACAGGAGCTGAATGAGTATTGAAAATGAACGTTATCTCTCTGTCCTGGTTTGAGTTAGAACCAAACCAATTCTGTTCAGTGATTTTACTTTTCATCTGAGTCTCTGCTAACTAACAGCACTTTCTGAAGCTCACAGCATGTTTTCACAGACAGTGTCTGCTTCTAGCAGTGATAATGCTTGATGTTTAGAGTTACTACCAAGGATCGGTGTGCAGAACAAGGTCACTGCTAGACCTTATGCACCACATCGGGGGGTGCAGAGAGTGAAAGGCTGCACCTGCAGGGAGGAGCGGCCAGGACAGGTGACCCTAAACTGACCAACGAGGTATTCCAGCCCATGTACATCATAATCAGTATAAAGCTGAAGGATCACGAGGGCCTCGACCCTTAGACTCCTCTTCCTTCAAGATCCTTGCCTGGATGTTCTTCCCTTTGAGATCCTTCCCTTTTTCTTTGGTGGACCCTTAGGCCCTCCTTTCGGCCTTCCCTTCTCAGCCCTGCCTTTGATCCCAATTCGTGTGTTCCTGAACCCAGTTCCCATCAGCTGCTGAGCCCAGTCTGGGACTTTGCCAGTGTCTGCTCCACAGTCTCAGTGGTGACTGTGACGTAACCTCCATCAGGGGGAGGTTGGGTTCGATATTGGGTTGTATATATTTGTATATATTCCATTTTATTATTATTATCTCCATTAAAACTGTTTTAGTTTTCTTTTCTAATCCAGAAGCCTCTCCCTCTCTCATTCCCTTCCTCTCCCATTTGGGAGAGGAGGGGGCCATAAGTCTCCCTCTCTTATCCTCTTTCTCCTCCTCTAATTGGGGGGGGGGAGGAGGAGGTTAACAGAGCGCGTCTGTTGTAGGTGGATTGGACCTAAACCTCGACACTGTCTTATTAAACTGTAATTGTAAAAATAATTGTAGATTTCACTATGCAGTATGACTGAAAAATCTATCCAAATTTGCTCTTTTCTGCCATCCTATTTGATTCCGTGCCAAAATCTATCATAAGAAGATAGTAAATTCTGCAAGTGCACCCATCAAATAAAATCATACGTCCAATAAATAAAAGCATACATCAGGCATAAGAGATTGACAGACAACTTTTCTTTTGTCCTCTCACCCTGAGAAATAAGTTTTTCTTTAAATAGAAGTAGAAAGACCAAAGAACTGCAGCTTTTTTTCACTATTTCAAGATGTATATGATGATCATAGCACTGATCTGCACTGGTTTACGAACACTATGACCTGCATAGTAAGGTTAAATATATATGTATCTACTAGGTTCTTGAAATCTGTAGTGGTTTGGTTCTAGAGTAGTGTAGTTAGGCAGTTTGTAGCAAACATGCAATGGATTTAGATAAGCAGCTGTCTGGAAAATACTTTACCAGGTCTAGAAAAATATGACAATTCTCTAAAACCAACTCTGTATAACTGCAGCATCTAAGGACTTCTACTGAATTTAGGAACAATAAATTAATAAAGAAGTTAGGGAGTTACAGTCTAGAAAAAGAAAACTGGTCAGTGACTGTCACGAGTATAAAACTACATTGACCCCAGATTTTCAAATTCTGAGATTTTTTGGGTCTAGTAATACTTTAGATAAGAAAACATACTCTTTGTCTCTTTTTTGTCAGTATGTTGAACCTTTTCTCAATGTCTCAGATATGTTAAAAGTCTTGTATTTCAAGTGAGCTGCTCTGAATGAGATTTTTTAGGATCTGCTGGTTGAGTACTTGATGCAGAAGGTGCCACAGTCTGTTAGCCAAGGATGACTTCCAGAGGGACAGAAAATGCAACTCATTGTCAAAGGGGTTCTATGGAATTTCTTCCCAAATATCAGTTGGCTCCAGAGTTCCCTTACTTAAAGCTGAAACTGTCTGAAACTCATGTAAGACAGAAGGAAGTGCGGGGTTTTTTGTAGGTAGAAATATTCTTTTGTCTTCAGCATGAAGCGGCAACACTTGAAGACTCACTTCAGGGGTAATTAGACATGTAGGAAGATCTGTAGCTTTGACAGTCCTTAGTTTACAAATACAGTTTAACTCCCATATAAAAAAACCAAGCATCTTGAAAGTGGTTAAAAACTGAACAGGATATACCACGATAACAAATGTTTTCTGCATTAGAGCTATAGGTGAAAGGTTTTTTCTGAACATGCCATTAGGTGAAAGACAAATTGATCAGCACCTATCTAGGGTTTTTTTCCAAGCCAGCAGATAAATCACTTTCCTTAATGTAGTTTTGAAAACATTTAAAGAAGTTGTTTTGTAGAAAACAGTAATGCTGGAGAACAGGGGTTCCAAAACAGAATAGTAATCTGTTCTTGCAAAGTAGGTATTGGAGTAGAATGATTTTTTTTGTAGACCCACAAATCCAAGAAATAGTATTTATTGCAGCCCAAAGCAGAACAGATGGAACACTGTGCTAAGCAGTTTGCTAATTAAACACAAATCTTGTTTCATATCAGCTATTATTTGTCTTTTTCTTGTTCAGAGCAGTGACAAGAAAGCATATAACTCTCTTTACTTTCCCTCTTCTTTTCTTGCTTCTACCTATCCTATGTGCTGATTTCCTTAAGAAAAGCCAAAATTTTACATATAATGTTTTTTTTAAGCAATAGAAGGGTAAAATACTTGAAACTTTCTTCACAGCCTACAAATTTTTGACATTCTTGTGCTTTGTGGGGTAGAAAGAACATTCCTTACCGAGTCCTGCTGTGGTAATAATAATGAGTTTTACCACCTACATTGTAAGGGTAGCTCTGTTGCAAATATTCAGAATGAACAACTTGTGAGACGACCTTTTCCATCTCTCAAAGGAGGGATTAATGATAAAAGCTGGTATGTCTTGTTCAGATTGTCAGTGTTTTCTAAGACTATGAGCCCCCAGAGCTTTGCTACTTTTCTGGAGCTTACTCACTGTGTAAGTGATATATTGCAAAAAAAAATACTGCTCTGTAGGAAAGCCTACAGAAATATGTAAGATAAATTACTTCCTTTCAATTGATTCTGAATATTTTTAATATAACATTTTATATGAAACCATATCAATATATTCCATTATTTAGTATCCTATGAATTATTTGTTATTGGATCTTCATCAAATACACATTAAAGCGATAATATCTTTATGCTTTTTATGAAAATAAATATTATGTTCTGATGTCATTATCTATTTTAAAATTATAAAGCTTTAAAGGTTAACTCTATCAGTCTTAGAAGTGCTGGAATTTGTTGGCAGTATTGTATCCAAATTATAAAATGTATGAGACATAAAACTCACACAGACCATAGCTGCAAAGGTCCACATATATATAATTTTGTTAATTCAGTTCTATTATATATTTCCTTTAAAAAATTTCCATTGTGCTGCTATTTGCAGTCATTGAAAATTAGCAAAACTAAAAGTGTGCTATTAAAAACAAATAATGGTTCTCTAACTTCCCCCATAATCTTGCAGAACCTGTATTTCCAATATTCCTACAACACTAAAAGTATACTTGGTTGGAGGTGTTAAAAATGATCCTTATTATTTGCCCTTGCCATGGTGCATATTTTTGAGTATCACATTAAATATCCTATCTGTAATCTTTCTAGATGGAAAACTGTCATTGACTTAAGTGGTTCTATAAAAGCTCAAAAATAGTCTCTTTTTTATGTGTTTAATACTGCTATTTAAGACAATAAGACCAGATAGATAAGACATTACGTTCGTTTTATTTCATTTCCCTGTTACTGTTTTATAGGATGTTAAAATGGTAAGGAATGTATTTTTCACTATTTTCTTTAAATTCAGTATTATAAAAATATATTTATGTACACTATTATTAAAATAATTAAAATTTGTATACTACTTGTATAGTGCCTTTTATTAAAAGGCACTCAGGTTATTAACCCTAAAAACTTCAAATGATTATTTTTCAAAAAGTTCTTAATGTCTCAATATGTTTTGCATTATTCATGTACAGAACAAGACTAACAGAGTCTCTTTCACAATATACTACGTAATATTAGCTAACTGTGCTAAGGTTTTACAAGCATTTCTGCTAGAGAAATGGAAGCAACACTTTGTTGTGTGATGTGTCTCCTTTGTGAAGAACACAAAAATGCTTGACATTGGTCAGTGGGTAGAGCAATACTTCTGCTATCAGACACTTTCCAGAGGCTTTGTTTGAACCCTTCACTGAACTGAAAAAAATGACAAACCAGAACCAACAACAAAACCCCCTCAATAAGGCAGTATAATTACATGTATATATAAAATAAAATTCAAAACTAGTTCTGAAAATTGATACTAACTTGGTCATTATTAGAATATAAATTAAGACATTAAGAATTTAATGCACCTCTAGAGAGAAAAACAAAACAGACGAAAACTAGAGCATCCCATCATTCTTTTTTTCTTATATTTGGAACAAAATAATTTCAAATGTTATCTATACAGAAAAAACCCAATTTTTTCCCTAAGCCGAGCTGAGGTGGTGAGCAAAGATGTAGCCATTAAGCATTACTGCAACTATTACCAGATCATAGTCATCTATAAATAGTAACTATTTCTTCTAAGGGTTTTGAGAAATAGGCTGGATCTGTTTTAAACACTGTTGGGTCTTATTCCAATCCAACTTGGTGTTTAATAGGAATGTGCCAGAGATTCTATCTAGAGGCATTCTAGATTGATTGTGATTGAAATGCAAGACTTGCAGGAAGAAAGCTACATGGCGTAAGAAATACAGACCCCATGTGTACCAGACAGACAAAGTATAGAGCTATGCATGGAGTCCCACAGAACTCTGCCAGCAGTGATTTCCATTCATGCTATTTTGCATTGTTAGACCTGAAGAATGCCCTTCAAGACAAGATAGCTCTGTTACCCTGGAAACATCCAACTGTCCATAGATTAATCTGCCCAGCACTTCTGCCACTTTTCAGAGCTTTTATCAACATTTACTGAAACAACACTTTTGACTTAAACTAAAACTTGGTTATGTTTATGGAACAATCACTATTACCCACTCTGGATTTTTGATTACACTTCAGCAGCCTGACTGGAAAAAATGAGTTTGTTAGGCCAGAGCAAGTCTTCCAGTCTATCCAAAGCCTCAACCCTATTCACTCACAGAAACTACAGTTATTGCAACAGTTTGAAAAAATCAGCTTTTTACACTTCTTGAGGAAGGCCTCAAAGGTGAGGGCATCATTTTGCTTGGGCAAGCTTCACCTGTTACTTCAGGTGATCACTTACTCTCAACTTACTGGTCTGGAGTTGTGTGTCTCAACTCAACACAATACAGAGCACAAAGCTTTTAGCTGCTGTTACTGCTGGTCACAGTTGCAATATGCACACAAACTAAACTGAGGGACATCAGATTTAGTACAGTGTTCTATATTTTTGAGAAAGCATCAAATGTATCTTCGGTAAAGGGTCAGACTTCATGTTTTACTTAGACTGACTTCATGGATCAGTTACATTGAACCACTGAGCTGCGATCCTGAAATTCTGTTACAGACTTCTCATACGGACTCGGGCAATTTACTTGACCTTCCTTTTCCTTCATTCTGCAGGTGTAAAATGATATTTAAGTGCCCTTTTCCCCATCCCTTGGTCATCTGATGCATTTAGATTGAAGATGTGAAGGCAAAGGAGTAAGGCCATTGACCACATGACTTTCTCTCTTGCTTTAAATGTCCCAATTTTCATTTAGAAACAACCTGCAATTAGCCTTCCTGAGATATTTTCCCCCCATGTATTAACACCAAAGATGCAATTAGCAGAGCTGCTGCAACTACATATCCATCAAGATGAGAAAGAGAGGAAGGGCAAGACTGATGACAAGGCCAAACTGCTTCAGAAAGACCTGATGGCCCCCCAGTTTATTTTTTTTTTCTGAAATAAGACTTTTTACCAGGAGTCAGGGAAAGCTAGGTGTGTTTGCTGTTGAGCAAGTATTGTTCTTCATCATGAATGAGACTTTACTTTGAAAGACCCATAGACTTCCTGCGGTTTGCAAATGAAGTTTGCTTTCTCTCTTATAACAACCTAATTCAATGGCACTGATGGTGCTGGATCTTTAACCTCGTGTTTGGCCTTTAAGCACCATCATAATTAATGATAGTAGAAGTTCATGTTCTATTTTTGAGAAAAGAAGCTTTGCATTCAAACTAAAGTCAGCCTCAAAAGCCATTCTTGGCTTTTGAAGTACTACTTCTTTAAATTTTAAGACATTCTCCTTTTTCTTTTGACATTATTTTCTAATATGCCATATTATTTATTCATTTAAAAACAACTGCATTAGCAATAGTATTAGGTTTTCCTTTTCTTAAGACTGTACTTCATTTAAAAAGTAAGTAACAACAAAAAAATTAAGTTTCAGTATAGCATTTAACTAGAGGTGATTTGGCATATGAAGCAGTATTTCTCATACATCTTAAAATGAGGAAGTGTCAGTAGGATGAGTCTACTAAAACTCCTTAGGATGCTTCATGATTTTGAGATAATGAAGTGGAGGGATTTGCCAGATTTTCTTTGGGAAGGCAAAGCTTGTCACCTGCCTAAGACTCCTATCAAAGCTACTTCACAGGTAAAGTGTATGGGAGGTGTGGCTCAGATAAAGAAATATCAAATCACCTGGTTTGATGAAATCCAACAGAACAGAGGCTGCCTAAAGAGACTTTTTATTTTGGATGGCAAATGCAGTTATTTGTTTTAAAAGCCATAAAGAAAATTCAAGTAAGTTCAAGAGCTGTTTTGCTCCTTGCTATGTGACATTTTTCATCTTTCACCATAATCATGATTACTTCATCAGATATCTCTGGGCACATCTCATCTGATATATTTTATTGGTTAGTATCTTAGCAGGTTTGACCAATAAAATTTAAAGAGAGATTTTTATTTGAACTTTTTAAACAAACAAATTCTGTGTGTAACAAGGTGAGAAGCTGTGATTCCACATGACAGATTGATTTTTTAAAATTTCAGTTTAGTTCCTTGGAATTCAGCTAAGTTGTGTGAAAGCCATAGACAGTGTCAAGTTTAAGAATACAATATAGGATGATCAAAATAAACATGGATTACTCTGCAGTATTTAATCCTTAAGGGAAGAATTTTAATTTATTCTTAATAGCAACATAGATTTTAAATACAAGTTTGTATTGAGTTTGTATATCATTTGAAGTGGGTCTTTTTTTTAGAGGAAGATTTTACATTATAGTTCAACTATTCTGCAAGCATAATGACAGCAATGGACCCCCTGAAACTGTATCACATGGTCAGTTACAATACTAGTGCTATTTATTATTAATGGACTACTTGTAAAGTCAGGGATATAAATAATCCAGGGTAATTAAGACTGTCAAAAAGACACTATCAATCCTTTAAGTCTGTAAAACCATTTTATAGAATATGATCCTCATTCTGTGTCACATTTGAAACTAATAACCTTGGGTTTTCCTTTTCAAGTTTTTGGTGAAACTAATCCCATGTTAAGGGACTGCCTTTGCCCATTCTGTGCTGTGACAGATTCCTTAGAAAATGCTACTAAGGAACCTTACATTTATTTCTTACTTCTTGGTTAGTCATAGACAAGGCATTTTCCTTGTAGAAAAGCACAGAGGAAGAGGTCTGAAATGAAATGCTCCTCCAGACAGGCTCTTCTGGGGATATGAGACAGAATGGCAAAACCCAGCATAGAACAAGAACTGCAGCAGTCCTATTTTGAAAGTCACTTTCCAACTTTCTGGAACAAAGACTCAATGTGTGTGCAGACCATGCCTTGTAAGTTTATTATCATTAAGGTGGGTGATTGTTTTAAATGGTAGAATTACATGAATAAATCCAATTGCATTGCTACCACAGGAATTAAATTCAAAGTCCACTGTAGGCCTGAGGGAGTTGGCAGAGTCCAATTAAATGAAAAGCATGTCTAATACTAAGTGGCTAACAGAAACATAATTACCATGGATAACTAGAAATAACAGGATTAGAAATGAAAAATTACACATCATAATTCTCATCCTGAATTTATTGTGCGTGAATTCAGTAGTGAACTCATGCATAGCAAATATCAGGATTGGGTCTTAAATATAAATGGATCAACTTTTATTATTGTCTTTTGAGGAAGCAGGAAAATATGGGACTGGATGCTACACACACATTCACCCTGCTTGTAGTACCCCAGCTACAAACACTGCCATAACTGGATGTAATGTTGCCAAAGTCTTGTGAGGGGTGTGCTTAGACCAGCATAGACCCACACTTCAGTATGGTCTAATTCACACATTTGTTCTTGCTGATAGTTACTGCTGTTGGGGAATCTTATTACTGCTGTTTAGGATTTTTAGGGGGGTATTATTTTTCTTTGTGAAACAAAAGTGCTTTTGATACAAAACCAGAACTAGGTGGACTAAAACTAGGATGATGACATTGTGTTGCCAAAAATATGTGTTCTAATAAGGTCTATCATGTGCTGTCCGTGTTAATGAAGATGCTAATGAAGAAGCAATGTGTAAGTAGTGTAGTACTAACAAAACAAAACACTTTGAACTTCCTTTTAAGAGGAGCAAGAAAAGGAACAGGCGTGAGGATCCTTTCTCTCCCACCAAAGAGAATAACACCTGTCTGCTTTAATTAGGTTAATTCAAGGGTGGGTTTATTGATCAAAATCATTCTATTTGAGGTATCAAACCATATACAGCTTATGTTTTGCTATGCTTGTATACAAAGTATGGTCATTAGCAATATTTTTTAATGTACCTCATCTCTCTCTTCCACAACTACCTTGATCCCCTCATACAATTCCTGATTGTAATACTTTTTCTTTCTTCCTTCCTTCAAGTAGTTGTCTCTACTGTTCCTGAATTTTACTTTCAAATGAATCTAGTCTTTTTCTCCTAGACTGCTCAGATTTCTACTGTACATTACCTAGATAATCCATTGTAACAGTTCTGCAAAAGACACTATAATTTCATCTTGAAATGTTTCTATATATACTGAGCTTATCCAATTAAAAATAGTAAAGGCTTAATTAATCCTTACAGCTTTATACAACATGGTTTAGTTACTGCAATATAGTACTGGTAAGAAAAGTAGTAGTTATATATCTGTAATATACCTACAGGTACTAATGGATTGGATTTAACTCTTTTTAGACCCAAATGTTTCTCTCCTTGTTCTGAGGAAACTTGTATGAAAGCTGTCAGTAGTTTCTAATGTGTCCAGAGGCAAATCTTGTAAATAAATTTGCTTCATATGCAGGAATAATTAAATCCCAGTCTTGTGATGCTCTGTACATGGATAATAGATCAGAATTTATTGTATTAAGGAAAAGTATATCAGGGTTACAAAATCAGGTCGTCAAAGAACCTCCATGTATCACAAAGCGAATTTCTTTATTTCACCTTCTCAAGGATACATTACTATTAAAATGCACCATGTACTTTGTTTTATTTTGATTCTTTGTTTATTGCAGAACATAAGAAGCATCATTTGTAAATAGGCTAATACCTTCTATTTCATCTTCATGCTTCTCTTCTCATCCTCTACATTCTTAATAGTTTTGACAACTGTTGTAATATTACCAATACAGCAAATGGAATTCCCATGATGTAACAAACCCATCTGCTTCTGTAACAAAAATACTACTGAGCTTCCTAGTTTTGAGTTCATGTGCCTGTAGTAAACCATCTTTGTGTATATCTTTTGAAAGGAAAGTGTTTTATTGAAGTGGACTGAGCCAGACATTCACCCAGCATTTGCAGATAGGTTTGAGTTTTATGATGTTTCACCTAAATTCGATTCATCCTCCCTCAGACTGACTGAGATGCAGCTTTCTCTCTCGTTGCCCTTGCCCAGCTGCATGTCTGCTTTCCCAGTTGTCCATTCCAGTATTCCAGCATTGATCATCTCTAACTTTTGCTGGCCCAAGAAAATAACGATTTAAGCAGAACAATACTAGAATTGAATGTGTTTTCTCACAGCAGTTAATTACTGCTAATTAGACATTCTCTGGATTTGGAGACTCATGATCTAAAAATTCAACTTCTTTCCTCCCTTTCCTTCTTCTGGCATCTTTTTCTAGATCTAGATCCAGTTCTGGATCTCCAGATTCTCTTCTCGGCAACTGATTTTTTCTTCTCTTTTCTAAACAACTGGAGAGAGTCTTCCTTTATAGGTTCGACCTTTTTCAGATAGTCTTTTGATTAGTTTCACTCAGTCACTTACCTTAGGTCTCTGTTGCCTGGCTCTCTCTTCTCTGACACTGAATTTTGAAAAACTCATTAAATTCCAAGAATTGTCTATTTATAGTTTCATTATATTGCTATTGCATCGTTGTTTCACACAGAAATTAAGAAGGAAACAAGTAAGGCTTCACATTCAAATGAGGCTTGCAGCCTGTGATAGAGTCCCCAGAATAAATCGTTCAGAATTCTTAAACTGTACCCTGACAGGCTTCATAAACTACCACATAAGTGAGGAAACCGGAAAAATGGAATGCTATAGGAATTTAAGTTCCGTACAAACACAGCTTTTAAAGGTTGGTTTTGCCTTGAAGATCAATTTTTGTCCTATATACCTGGCTATTTCTTTTTTTAAGCCACACAATATACAAACATAATTCAAGTTAGCAGTCTTGTTCATGCACACCTTTCCCACAGTCACCAAACCTCTTATACTGGCACTCAACATTGAAAATAATTAGGGCTATCTACTGTAATGGGCAGAAGTATCATGAAGAGAAAGAGAAAGACAAGGCCCAGAAGGAAAGGAGTGAAAAATGGTTATGGAGAAGAACATATAACAGATCTCATGGGTCCCTTTTTGTACCTTAGATGCCAAATCAAATTGCACCACCACATAAAATGCACATAAGTTCTAACCCATTGACTGGCTGTTGGAGGAACGGGTAATTTTGAAAGAGGAGGGAAGTGTGTTAGAGCACTGCTGCCAGGTCCAGCAGGCTTCTGGGTACAGAATGCAATGTAAAACCCAGGAGGCTCTGGTTATCTTACTGGCTTACTGAACCACAAAGATGAAAATGTTCAACTTAGCGTAAGACTGAATAATTGGTTTTACATTTTTTCTTGTCAAAAAGCAAGATGAAAAGGAAGCATAAAATATGTTTTAAGTTGTACTAGATATTTAATTAGACAAGCACCTTATTTCATTTCCAAATGTGAAATACTGTCCCATAAAAGTTAAAGACAAAGATTTTTTTCAATATCTAAAAAAATATTCTTAGCATTTTGAGAAAAAAATCAATTAATTTTGAAGAAAAATTTAGCAAAAATATTAGTAAATCAGTCATCTAAGTGCTACTGATAGAATGAAAACTAAATCCAGTTTCTTCCATTATTTTTCTCATGACAGGATGGTAAAATTACTTTCATAGGAGGTTACCATGGGCCTATCTCTTTAAAAGTCTACAGTCATTAAAAGTTCATTATTCCCGTTGTTTGCAATCTTTAAATACTAAATATCTCAACCACATATTTTAACTTTACATCTGATAAAAAATACTTCACTGAAATATTTAAATAATACTGTATGAAATATTGTTAAAGTGTATAGATACATATCTGTATTAGTTTCTGTATTTTGTATCATAAAAGATAGTTCATAATCACAGCTAAGCATTTTCATTTTTGCCCATCTCTTTTTCTTATCTTCATATCCTTTCTCTGGCTTGACTGCTTCAGAAAAACCGCTGTAGCATGTACATAAGTGCCTGTCATAGCTGATCAAAGATGAGTTTTCATATTACCAGTGAATCAGATCTTCTTTCTCAGCTGAAGAGAAATTGGCCTATGCCAATTTACTTTCAAATGTAACGTAGTGACTTTTTGTGCCATTTAGAAGAAAGTAATAGTGATTACTACTACTAGAAGGCTTACATCTGAGAAAGCTCTCTGAAATCTGTGTAATGCACTCTACCAACCCACAGTACTCTGTTGATGAGGCCTCTAAAGCTTTCTTGAAGGTGGCTGTGCAAAGAATATGCAAGTAGCATTAATTTCTGTGGTAAAACTTCATCTCTACTGATAGCCAGAGTCAAAACTGTATGCTATCAAAGACATCAGAAGAGCGTTAACTGACTTTCTGTATATAGGCAGATTAAAAAAAAAAATCATTTAGCCTAGACAGCCTCTTGGTGGTCCACAGAGTCTGTAAGAATCACTCTGAGATGTATCTCTTAACAGAAGTGCCTGTTACTACCCAACCACCTCTACAAGCAGCTGCAGCTATGATTAAGAAAAGAAACATAGCTGTACAGCAATTTACTAACCCACTGCTGCTGAATTTAATTTGAACATTCCTTATGGCTTTACTAATCTAGTTTTATCATGTAGTGTTTTATTTGATTGGAATATGCTAATGAAGAAGACTGAAGTCTGTAGAAACAGAAGGGAAAAGTAGGAAAAAAACCCCAACACAATACTGGGAGAAGATAATTGTATGTTAGCTATATTGCCACGATGCTTGTATTACTAGTTTTTAATCCTAAAACAACTGCATAAAGAATATTGAAATGTTTTTCAGGCTAATTAATAACAGAGTGAAGTCACATTTACTGTTTAGTAATCAACACATTGTTTTGATTGGACAAACGAAGCCACTGTTTTGTCAGTGAATTATAAAGATTGAAGCTTTGGGTTCATCAAAGGGTATTAGACATCAGCTTACTTGAATTTGGTGACCTTCTGAAGCTGATGAGATTCCTTGTGCTTAAAATTAAGGTCAGAGACCTTGAAGGTTGACACCCATAAAAAAGTGAAGGAGGAATAAGTCTAGCATGTCAAGAAACTGTTAAATGTATTACATTTTTAGCAGTAATCCTTTTGATAAGCACAGAAATCCTAAATGAACCTGAGATATTTATCTAACTGACTTCACATAATTTACAGAAAGCCTATCCAAGTTTAACTCATTATCAGTGTACAAAACAATTCATTAAAAAAATAGAAATTCTGGCTATAAAAAGCAAGGCAGAACTAAGCATGAGACATCTTGAACAAATATTAAAAAAAAATCTGATGGAGAATGAAATTAACCTTCACAAATGAATAAACATCAGATAAACAAGATAAAATTAGGTATTTTTAATCCAGGTATCATAGGTTGTTTTTTTTCTTTAATGAAATTCCAAAGCTAAAGCAATTAAAGTATCTTCTAATTAAGAAGTAAAGCAAAACAATTTGAACTATGAAAGTAAAATCCCTTTTAAAAATTCATATGTTGTTATTAAAGTTCTCATTGTATATTGACATAATTCTTATGTAGCCTGTACTTGCAAGTCTTTTTCTGTCAGTTTCTCAAGAAAATAAATTACTCAGTATCTTCCATATGTTGTTCATCATCAACAACACCTACATAGTTCATACAGCAATGCTATAGACTTTGAGAACGCCCAGCATTGAAGACAAGTGGCATGACTCAGAAAAGAGGTACTTTAAAGAACAATCCTGAATACCTTTCTTTCCTCACATGTAATCAGTTCCCAGGTGGTTTGGTAGATTTGGGTTTGTTAACTGTTTATTCACTTTGCCCAGGAATGGCACAGGCTACTTGAAGAAAAGATTGAGTCCTTCAGGCTGACTCTTCTGGGAGCACTGTGCCATATTTGTCTTTTGCAGGGCAGTCAAGCATTTCTCCTTTCTCGACTGCTGCACGTGGCATGGCTTTTCATTCTGCTCTGCAATGACTTTAGTAGTTTGATGGTTTGATTTTTTCCTATTGGTGCTTAAGTCAGTAAGTCATGCCACTTTCTCTCTTCAAATTGGTCGGTCTGTCTGAAGAAACAAGGTTTTAAGGTGCCTCTCAACTGTTGGAACTCACTATTCTGAAAATTTAAGGGCTCCTACCTGTTGGTGAAGTGTGAGATTTGACTGGTTTAAGATTAAGTAAATGTTGTCCCAGCTCTTCATTGCATTGAGGAGAGGTGTGAGATTTTACTTTCTGGACAGGTTCAGTGTTACAGGGATCAGTGGTAAGGAGGCTGCAGGCATGGTATATGTATGAAATCTACAATTCTTTTAATAGCGAGAGCTTAAAAATAAAAATAATTCTGTAAAACCTGATAGACATCTAGGATTTTTTTTATTTGGCTTGATTTTCTTTCCTTTTTTTTTTTGTTCTTGTTGATGTTACGAAATTAGAGAGCATGATAGTGCTACAACCATGCTGTGGCCTCCAGCACAGGTTATTTCAAGTCCCAATGGCTGCCAAGCTGTCGTGCAATTGCACAACTTGGCTGGTAGGCCATGAGTTTAGGAAACAAGGTTAGGGAATTTTACGTCCAGCAAATGAGGTATCTTATGTCCAATGTGATCCCTGAGGGAATTAAAGGTTTTTTGCTTACGTGTTTATGCAATGCAAATGGTGCTTTTATTACCAAGATCTGGATATGCACAACTTATGCCTGGTTATTATTATTTCCTTAGTGTATTCAAGAGAGCTGTAGCCTGTCGTTTAAGCCTCGCCCTGTATTTGTGTCTTGCTACTTTGTGTGGCTAGTTCAGCATTTTCAGAGTCCTTATGTATTCAGCTGAAATCTGAGTGAAGCCCTCTAGGATTGCTATTCATTTATGATTTTGTTTTGGTGTTTCTGTTATTGTTCTGCGTGTGTTTGTTTTGTTGTATGAAATGCAAACCTCCTTGTTTACTTTCTGACAAGGGATTAGCTTCAACTAGAGTAAAAGAATGCTTTGAATGAGCTTCTACTGCTAACAGTGAGGAGGATCCTAAGCTCCAAGTCCTTAAACCTTTTATGTGAAAGGATCAGTGGGGATTTTTAAGTTGGCTAAACTGATGGAGATTAACATACCGAACAACCCTCAAATAGCTGAAAAGGTTAGACGTATGTTTCAGACAAATGTACTTCAGCTGAGTAATTGGAAAGCAATGCAGCGTCAAAGTTACAAAATATTGTGAAGAAAATGGCAGCAAAAATTGCATAGGCTTTTTGCACAGAATGTTACCTGAAATTTAATGTGCCAAATATAATGTAGCTATTACATAAGCAAAACAACATTTTTGCTAATGTCTTTGGAATGCTGCTGTTCAATTATAAATAATATAAAGATGTTATCCACTAGATAATTGGATTAAACTGTAATTGAAAAAAATGCTGCTAAATTTTCTAAGTNTCAGACAGACCCACTACAAACACATATACATATGTGTTCATATGGTCAACCCAATCTCACATAGATTTTAGGGAGATTTTTATAATGAAATCCTGATTTGACCCTCTTTTTGCAATATATTCACACGAAATTTACTGTATTCAGGTACAACTGCAGGGCTGACTGACTTAACTTTATTCAGACTTTAAGGTGGAATGACCGAAGGAAATTTTTAGTAACGTTTCATCTTTTAACTGCAGCCAACAACTAAGCACCATGCATCCACTTGTTCTCTCCTCCCACCCAGTAGGATGGGGGAGAGAATTGAAAAAAAATAATGGCTTGAGATAAAGACATATCTTTATACATGTTTAATAGCACAGAAATAACAATAATCAAAGAATTAGAATATACAAAACAAGTGATGCACAGTGAAACTGCTTATTACTCAGTGGCCAATACTCAGTCAGCTCCTGGGCAGTGGCCCTTGCCAGCTTTCCCCCTGGTAAATGGGGGGGGCATCATGTCATATGGTATGGAATATTCCTTTGGCCAGTTTAAGTCACCTGTCCTGGCTGTGTCTCCATTCAACTTCTTGTGCTCCTCCAGCCTTCTTGCTGGCAAGGTATAAGAAGCTGAAAAGTCCTCCACTAAAACATCAGTGTGTCATCAACATGATTCTCATCCTAAATCCAAAACATAGCACTGTACCAGCTACTAGGAAGAAAATGAACTCCTTCCCATCTGAAATCAGGGCATAATGAAAAAGGTTACTTATGCATTACTAAAGATACTCAAGGCATTTAAAAAGTATAATCTGTTCCTGTCCATATGTTATAAAGTTGAACAAACTACATTGTGCATCTTCATTACACTGGGATTCTCAACACTAAAATTGCTTGAGTAGTGGTTCTTGAATTTTGACGGGGTTAGTTTCAAGTTATGAATGAAAGTGTTTTTCTTCAGCAAAATTCAATTATATTTTCTAGAGAAAACTTCAAGATAGAAGCTGCAAACTCTAAGTGTGTATCTAAACAGTTTTAACTTCTTCAGAAACAGCTATATTTCTCAATTTGAAAGGAACTCTTTTTTTTCCCCTCACAGAATACAAAAATACATACTGGAAAGTTTTTATTGTATTTTAATAAGTTAAAATGAGTTTTGCTACATAACATCAGAAATCCTTTTTTCAGCCTCTGCAACTTCTGGGACACTCATGTTGGTGTGTAGGCTTCGATAGGGAGGGGAACCTAAGGCTGCCCTCTAACGGCACTTTCTCCAGTGTTGCACACCTAATGAAAACTGCCTGGTAATTACCCTACTGTAGGTTACACAAACCATTTCCAGTAATTATAGCTCTTCTGTATTTTTGCAGAACACCTGCAAGAAAATGTACTTTTCATCAAATGAAGAAAGAGTTGAAAATGCCTGTGACAATTTTAACATTACAGAGTTCACAGAGGGGAGAATGGTTTTCACTCTTCACAAATCACTTCTGTACAAAAGAAAAGAAAAGAAAAATACAAAGGTGCTTAATATATGAAGCAGTAGTAGGCTCTGCTCTTTGCTGAAATGAATTTCATTTTGTCAGTGCACTGCAGTTAGAGAACATTAGGATAATGATTATGACTGTGCTTTTTTTGTATCTTGATGCATGTTAGAGCTGTTAACTTCTATCAGCTGGCTATCATCCCCAAATTAGGGAAAGAACAAGTTCTGGCAGGACTCCAGACATCCCACTGCCAGCAGATGCACCTGTGTGCTGGATGTGAGCTTTATAAAGGGTCCAGAAAGCAAAAGAGAACCTAATTTACTGTAATTGTGGTGGGCTTCTTTATTTGGTGTTTGGAGGCTTTTTTTGAGCCTTGTGAAGAGCACATTACCTTTTGATGGGNGCTTCCAGTACTGCAGCATGAAGGCTGTATGGGGAAAATCAGCTCAGACAGACCCACTACAAACACATATACATATGTGTTCATATGGTCAACCCAATCTCACATAGATTTTAGGGAGATTTTTATAATGAAATCCTGATTTGACCCTCTTTTTGCAATATATTCACACGAAATTTACTGTATTCAGGTACAACTGCACGGCTCACTNGTATTCAGGTACAACTGCAGGGCTGACTGACTTAACTTTATTCAGACTTTAAGGTGGAATGACCGAAGGAAATTTTTAGTAACGTTTCATCTTTTAACTGCAGCCAACAACTAAGCACCATGCATCCACTTGTTCTCTCCTCCCACCCAGTAGGATGGGGGAGAGAATTGAAAAAAAATAATGGCTTGAGATAAAGACATATCTTTATACATGTTTAATAGCACAGAAATAACAATAATCAAAGAATTAGAATATACAAAACAAGTGATGCACAGTGAAACTGCTTATTACTCAGTGGCCAATACTCAGTCAGCTCCTGGGCAGTGGCCCTTGCCAGCTTTCCCCCTGGTAAATGGGGGGGGCATCATGTCATATGGTATGGAATATTCCTTTGGCCAGTTTAAGTCACCTGTCCTGGCTGTGTCTCCATTCAACTTCTTGTGCTCCTCCAGCCTTCTTGCTGGCAAGGTATAAGAAGCTGAAAAGTCCTCCACTAAAACATCAGTGTGTCATCAACATGATTCTCATCCTAAATCCAAAACATAGCACTGTACCAGCTACTAGGAAGAAAATGAACTCCTTCCCATCTGAAATCAGGGCATAATGAAAAAGGTTACTTATGCATTACTAAAGATACTCAAGGCATTTAAAAAGTATAATCTGTTCCTGTCCATATGTTATAAAGTTGAACAAACTACATTGTGCATCTTCATTACACTGGGATTCTCAACACTAAAATTGCTTGAGTAGTGGTTCTTGAATTTTGACGGGGTTAGTTTCAAGTTATGAATGAAAGTGTTTTTCTTCAGCAAAATTCAATTATATTTTCTAGAGAAAACTTCAAGATAGAAGCTGCAAACTCTAAGTGTGTATCTAAACAGTTTTAACTTCTTCAGAAACAGCTATATTTCTCAATTTGAAAGGAACTCTTTTTTTTCCCCTCACAGAATACAAAAATACATACTGGAAAGTTTTTATTGTATTTTAATAAGTTAAAATGAGTTTTGCTACATAACATCAGAAATCCTTTTTTCAGCCTCTGCAACTTCTGGGACACTCATGTTGGTGTGTAGGCTTCGATAGGGAGGGGAACCTAAGGCTGCCCTCTAACGGCACTTTCTCCAGTGTTGCACACCTAATGAAAACTGCCTGGTAATTACCCTACTGTAGGTTACACAAACCATTTCCAGTAATTATAGCTCTTCTGTATTTTTGCAGAACACCTGCAAGAAAATGTACTTTTCATCAAATGAAGAAAGAGTTGAAAATGCCTGTGACAATTTTAACATTACAGAGTTCACAGAGGGGAGAATGGTTTTCACTCTTCACAAATCACTTCTGTACAAAAGAAAAGAAAAGAAAAATACAAAGGTGCTTAATATATGAAGCAGTAGTAGGCTCTGCTCTTTGCTGAAATGAATTTCATTTTGTCAGTGCACTGCAGTTAGAGAACATTAGGATAATGATTATGACTGTGCTTTTTTTGTATCTTGATGCATGTTAGAGCTGTTAACTTCTATCAGCTGGCTATCATCCCCAAATTAGGGAAAGAACAAGTTCTGGCAGGACTCCAGACATCCCACTGCCAGCAGATGCACCTGTGTGCTGGATGTGAGCTTTATAAAGGGTCCAGAAAGCAAAAGAGAACCTAATTTACTGTAATTGTGGTGGGCTTCTTTATTTGGTGTTTGGAGGCTTTTTTTGAGCCTTGTGAAGAGCACATTACCTTTTGATGGGAAATGTCCCTGCAATATGAAATAAGAGAGGGCTATGTTCTGCTTCAGAATGAGCAAAGCAGTCTTATTTTGCATTATTACTTAAAAAAAGGGGAGGGGGATGGAGTGGGGATGTGAGGAGATAAGATGATGCAGGACATTCCCATTGCTTTTGAGTACCTAAATAATGCATTTTATACACACTTCTTTTTAGGTGCTATTGGTTGACTCTGAGAGATAATTTCTGCTCTTGGAATATATGCAAACACACACATTCCTGTGCTTTAAGTGACTATGTCTTTGCAGAGTACATCCATTTGGTCAGATATAACTTTTAAAAGATTACACTGATGCTGGCCAATAACATGATTTTTAAAATTTGTAGTCCTTTCAGCATTTCCTAAGAAGAGTTTCAAGTATTACCCTCACCAGAGCTGTCTGCTGGACTGGAGGAGGCATGTGAGATTTGAGTTGAAGCTGAAACTCAGGAGCATCTGTAAAATGTCTCATGCTTCCTCAGAGAACTGGCACTTTCTCTAATGAAAAGCTGCTCTGGAATTTAGTTAATTCGCTTTTTCATTCTTTCAGAGAAACAAAGGGCCCATAGTAATGGGGTATTGTCTTTACATTTATTCCTACTGCAGAAGCAGGAAGATGACACAAAGTATAGCTCAGAAATGCAGACCCTCTCATGGGTTTTGTAGGCTTAAGAGAACCTTTCCTGTAAGTACTTAATCCTGTGTAGGGTTTTCATGCTTTTTCCATGTAGCATCTGGGAGATGATAAACCTTGTAATTATTAGAAGACCAAAACCTGCTAACTCCCTAAACATAAAATCTTGAGCTGTGAATAATTCTCAAAGCTTTCCCTGTGTGAGGATATGACCTAACTGTTGCAAACAGGTAGGAGGAGGGGTAGAAGGCAGGTAGATACACACAAAAAAAGTGTTGATGTGTGCTGAGATGATAGCTACTCCCTTGGGTCTCTGTTTTCCTATGTTCTGCTCCAGTCCATTTTGAAAGACATTATTGGTTCAAAGGATGCTTCACTGTTGAACTGTCAAAGGTTAGGGTGGGCCAGCCACTAGGCAAATGACAGAAGCTTTCTCTTAACATCTCTCTCTTCCCACAGGGAAGAGAAGGGGAATAAGGGAGAGACTTATGAATTGGAGAACAAAATGAAAACAACTTTAATGAAAATAGTAACAATAAAAGGAAATATATACAAAACCAATATCAAACCCAGTCCCTCTGATGTCACCGTCATCACTGATGCTGTGGAGCAGGCACTGCGGAAGTCCCAGACCAGGNACCTCATTGGTCAGTTTAAGGTCCTGGCCTCTCCTCCCTCACAACATTTTACTTTCTGCACCCCCAGTGTGGGACACACGATTTAGCAGTAACCTTGGTGTGCACAGGAGCAAGCATAAACAAGAGCCTTTCTGCACACCAGTTCTTGGTAGTAACTCTAAACATTGAGTGTTATCACTGCTAGAAGCAGACACTGTCCGTGAAAATATGCTGTTAACTTCAGAAACTGGAGTTACTTAAAAGAGACTTAGCTGAAAAGTCACTGAACAGAATTAGTTCTGTTCTGTCTCAAACCAGGAAAAGAATGTTTTTTCAAATTAATATTTCTTAAAAAGTAGAAGCTATGTAAATTCCTAATGTATGTCACAACAGTTGGACACATAGGATAATAGAAGTTAAGAAGAAACTTTCAATTATGTGGAAAAAAAATAAATTCTATTTTGGTAAAATAAAAAAAAATAATTTACTGAAACAATGCCATAACTGTGAGAACCTTGCAAGATCATAAGCTGAAATGTATTTATCATTGATAGAGTAGTTGTACAAAAATATTGCACAATAGGGACTACTTCTGAGTTCATAGAGGCACAATCTGGCCATTGGTCTGTCTAGAACATTAGAACTGAAAAGGGACATTTCAAAGTTCGTTAGGAATATTTTGTGTCTGTGAAAATTAGGTACCAAGTTGATGTAAGTTTGATTTCCACAGACTCTAGAGAACTATAAGCTTCTCTAGTTTTGATGGTGGTAGTGGTGGAGTTTAGGTTTGATTCACTCAATCAGTGAAATAGTGGGGAATGTATTTACACTGCTTACATTGGGTGTTTCAGGTAACTTTCCTGATAAGGGAAACAGAGATGCTCCTCCACAAGACCAAACTTAGGATTCACGTACCCTTAGGCTGTTGTTATGCAGACTCCTAACCTGACATGCCAGCTGTCCATGGGGTGGTCATGGCCCCCTGTTTTCTCCTTCCATTATCCAGTTGTGGCCTCAAGGTTCTGCCCTCCACTTTGCATTGCCAGGAAATATGCTGAATGATTGAAATCACCCTTATGGGTGTTTGTTGGGGGGGGGGTTTCCCCCTGAAAATTTCTGGGTTTATTAAGTGATCACACAAAGTAGTCAAGTAAGCTGCAGAGGTGCGTATGGACAGCGTATGGAAATGGGACCTTCCCTTTCAGAACCTGTAAACTCTTACGTTAGCTTGTTACGTCTTCAGAATTACCCTGGCAGAAATCCACTCTACCCACACTGTCTGCTGGGGATGCTGCTTGAGCAGTTTGGCTTCCAAACTACATGTCTCAGTTAGGCGGCATTAGTATTCTCCCACACCCCAAAAATCAGTGAACAAGTTGTTTTGAATTTCTCTTTGACAGTCTTGCACTCTGACAGTCTCTGAATTTGATGACCTCTTTCTAATCTAGAGTCTTGAACCATTAAACTTGTGTAATTTGTCATGTCATTGCAGCTGCCCTCTGAGATGTTGTACAGGAATTTTGATTATTTTAATCACAACATCATTTTAATTGGCTGTATGAATGATACTTTAAAAAACTTAAAAATAATCATAATTTACATTTAGAAAGAGCACATAGCTCTTAATAGTTAATGAATAATACATTTACTTGACCTGAAGCTTTTTCAGTTATGGTACACTGATACAGACAGCTTCTAACGTCTTTTATGCTCTACATTAATGCTTAGAACAGTGAGTTTTGAGGTTTGGGGTTTTTTTAATGTGTACTCTTCCTGGAGGCTAAAGATTAAAAAAAAAAGACTCTTTGAGGCTACTCTCTGTAAAATACTCTCCTTGCCTAACTCAGACCTACAAGTCTGCAATTAATATGATAATGTTGGTCTTCCCCATATACAAGCTAATTTATTTGTTCCTATATGTTTATCAGTGTTTCCCAGTACAAGATAAGCTGTTAAGACTTTTCTGTTTCACAGTTTAACTGGAATAGATACATGTTAGTATCAAGCTAAATTATGAATGCTGCCTCCTATATTAAAAATATTATTGGAAATTGACAGTCAAGAAAAATAAAAGATTAAGGGAAAGCATTCTTTAAATACTCTCCTTTTCTGTTGGCAGCCTATATGTAATGAGATCAAAGAAAAGCAGTAACTTCTCTTCCCAAATAAAAACAGATACTCCATAATTATCTCTTCCGAATACCCCACATCTGCATGTGTATACATGCTTATGATCATTTCACAGTATAAAGCCTGGAGGGCCCATATTCTCATTTTCAGTGTTTAAATAATATAATATTATTATAATAGTTTCTTAGCCTGCTAAGAGTCAGTTACACCTATGTATAGAATCTGATTAATTATTCAGAATCATGAATAAATTTTATGCCTAAGGTCTTGTAAATATTGGTTATGGTGATACTTCAGGGACATAGGGAAATTCTCCATTAATCCAAGCAATTTTTTTAATTGTCAAAATAACAACTAATTTTTAAATCTGAAAAGACTGTAAAATTCATTCTATGTGTTCATTCTGTGCATTTCTCTTAAATTGGTTTTGGAATAATTGAGTCCACTACAGTGGCTTTAAGGGAAACTTGTAATTGGTAAGCACAGTCAGACTTTATTTTCTTTTGCAAAGTAAATTCTGTCCTAAATTATTAATACATGGGGTATTTATGCAGTTACATAATAATCCATCCAATTTTAATTTTTTTCTTAATATATTCTGAGATAAGGTCACAGTTCTAAGAGATTTGGGCAGTTAGATTTTAGGTCAAATTGTATTTTAGGAGAAAGCTGGAGGGCAGATCTTTCTATGCCCATGTACGAACTGATAATAATTTTGTTGCTTATTTTCTGGCTATGTCATGAGAATTTTTATCAGAGAGGGAGTGTGTTCACTTGTACCTTCACAGCCGATTGACACAGCTGCAGTGAGCTGCTATTACTCAGAGACTGTTAGACGCTGTGGTGTTACAATGCAAGCTGCTCTTCAGCAAGCTTCTTTGTATTTCAAAGTTGTAGGATTTTTTACCTGAGAAATCTGACCCAGTGCAGCTATATTGAAATGAAAGCTGTTTTTTTAATATATTAAACTAACTTGACTTACATGATGAAGTGGCACTTTTGTAAATCCCACTCTACAACAGTGCAGCGCTTCCATGATAAACTACCAACATTTAGTTTTCCATTTTCTCCTAGTATGAAAAGATATTTGGGATATTTTTAGTTCTTAATCATTGGATACAGCTTCCTTTCCTCATAATATTCCCCATTTCTGCACCCAACTTCATGTTCTGAAGTATTTTTTGATGTGTTGATAAAGTTAACTGGTAAGAAGTAGGTGTTTCTGTAGCTTAACTGTCAAGACAATGGAAGGACAGACACGAATCTTTATCATCTCTTTTATCTTGATACTATTATACAGTTAAAGATTAGGCTATTATGTTATTCTAACATTTCCCCTGTTTCAGTGTCTGTAACTTTAATACACTATTGGCCTTCCTACTTCTTCCATATATTCTAAAAAGAAAACAATAGGTACGAATAAGTGTGTGTGAAATGTGTTTATTAAAATATCATATGAAAGCAAATAAATATTTTTTATTAATTGTTGCCTCAGCATTCTGTTATTTTATTTGTGGATAGAATGTGAACAAACTAAAGGTATGTACTACTTCTTCATAGAAGGTCTAAAGTAGAGCACTAACTCTAGTGGGCATAGTTTGGCCAGATTTACCAGAATTAAAAGTTAGTTATATTACAGGAATGACTCAGGCTACATATAAAAAGGGAATAGGACTCTTGGATATTAAGACTGGACTAGAACCAGTGTACCCATGAGAAATTTAATAGATCTGTTATGACACTTCTTTGCCTGTTACACAGGTGTTGTTTATATTTATAGATTCCATCTCCCGAATGGATATATCAGTTTTGAGACAGATGGGAGAGTGGGCACCCTGTACCAGCTGTAGGGAGACAGGCATTAACCAGCCACAGCTTGGTTCCACTGTTATTTGCACATCTTGCCTCCTCTTAGAAGTTGCTATTGTTCAAGTAACACGTTAATTGAATATAGGGACCATGGCAGTGACTTCTGTACGAAGATATTTTCTTTGCTTTCAACTGAGGAGGTTGAAATAGCACCAAAGACTGGAATTGTGCCAGAATGTCCCTTTGCAATTCCAAATAGCAGTGTTAACATGTGTTAAGGGCTGTCTCTCCAAGCTACACATCTATCTGCTTGATCAGATAGTCTGCAAAATGTTCTGTTAAATCCAGCATTGTAACATGTTACGTATCTTCC
>VYZX01004425.1:0-17369 GCA_013401335.1 Brachypteracias leptosomus | reverse complement strand
CTATTGTTCAAGTAACACGTTAATTGAATATAGGGACCATGGCAGTGACTTCTGTACGAAGATATTTTCTTTGCTTTCAACTGAGGAGGTTGAAATAGCACCAAAGACTGGAATTGTGCCAGAATGTCCCTTTGCAATTCCAAATAGCAGTGTTAACATGTGTTAAGGGCTGTCTCTCCAAGCTACACATCTATCTGCTTGATCAGATAGTCTGCAAAATGTTCTGTTAAATCCAGCATTGTAACATGTTACGTATCTTCCACTGCTTCCTCAGCAAGCCAGTAAATAATGTAGGGAAGAGGGATATGTAGGGACTCAACAGTGCATATATTAAGTCAATAATCCATACTGTTTCACCTGTGGTATTTATTTTATTGCAAAAAAACCTTCTGACTACTAGGTGTATCATTGGACTTAAGAAATTCCGTAACAGTGCTACAAGTTCCTATTAACACATTTCTTAAATGAGGCTTCTTAAGATTTCCTGCACAAACACATCCTCTTTCCAGCACAGCATGTCCAGAAAGCTAATTTTAGGAAATTGATGCTCAGTATAACTATCAGCTTGGCTATTGTGAATTTGTGTGTTATCTGCTGGAAGTTGCCTCTACTAAACGTGAAGTAGGAATGTGTTTAGCACTCGAACTCTCAGAGTGCCCTGATGAATACAGATGCCAACCTCTTTTGCAAAGAAAAAGTTTGTTTAGTTTTAATAGTCGTGAAGAGTGCTTTAAAGTACAACTATGTTTCCAGAAAGCAGGAACTAATAACTAAGAGGGCAGGAATGATTCCTGCAGTGATTGAGAGACGGGAACTCTGCTTGATGCAAGCAACGTGTCCATTTATTGTGCGCAACCAACTCCTTTATATATTCTTACATTGACTGTGTGTTTTAAACAGATTGGTTCTTTTGTACATACGCTGCCACATCTGACTGGTCAGTTTGCAAGCTTATCTTATCTCGAGGATACATTCCTTGAGACCTTTTTGGGCAGAGGCGCCAGGAACTTGCTTATCTCAGAGTTACAACATTTGTCAGGCTGTCAGGTTCCTGTTATCAGATCTTTGCTTAGCCCCTTCAATTTCCCATGGTTTATGGCCCACGAGCTCAAGCAGTTCCTTGCCCCCGCTAATTAGCCGGGCAGTATCAGGAGCTCTGCTCCTCAGGCCTCGTCCCACAGATTCCATTAATCCAGGTATGTCCTAAATTTCACTGGAAGACCTCTGCCAATGCTATCCCAGTCCTCTTGTTTGTCAGTAGCTCATTGTGGTTTTAGTCAGAGTATTTATTCAATAAGGGAACTGGAGCATGAATCATCTTCACTTTGAAATGGACTTTAACTGGTCTTGTGGTACAGAGAAAGTCAAGGACAGATTGAAAAATGTTGTGGTGCTTTTTGGAAGCTTTTTCATGCATTCCTGAAACCCAGTTCAGATGTCATGAGCTAGGGGTGGTGCTGGAGTTATTAAGACTTTGCTGTAATGAGGCACTTTAGGAATAGGTCTTGAACCAAGTTGGTTTCCTTCTTGCGAAAGAAAATCCAACAGGTAGTAGCAGGTGAAAAGCAGCCTTAGGAATTTGTTTGCAACAATAAGGAAGCAAGCAGCAGAGGTGGAAAATTGCTAAAACAACCATGTGCTGGTCGACAGCTCCTAATAATAGTGTTCTAATGGAGTCCTACCTTCATCATATATTATCATGGCTACTAGGTAGCTAACACCCAAGTAACCTTAGTATTGCTTTGAGACTCCAGACAATTGACTAGTTCTTCAGCCCTACTTAGAATCATAGAATCATACACTTCAGCTGGCCCACTTCAGATCTTACATGTGATGAATGGAAAACCAAATAAATTTGATAATGCATGCACTTAGAGCATATTTGAATGCAACAATTGAACTCGGAGCATCTCAAATGTGTCAGAGGAGAAGAGTCCTCGGCCCACTTTATAACCCCTGAAAGTTTTCACTGTTATGGGCTGACCTGGGATTGCAGCACAAGGAAACTATGAATGTGCGTGCAGCCTTACTCTGGTTGTATGATTACCTTATTCTGGTTTTGAATAGGAAGGAACAAGGTCCCTTTTTTGCTGCTCTCTGATACATTTGTGCATGTCATTGTGCAGAATCTTCTACATAAATATTTCAGGCTTTCTATGCATGCCAGCTGTGGCCCTTACTCACGAAGCACAACAGCCTGGCTTTCTGTGCTGCAACATCTCTTCTACTACAGTAGTTGACTCTCCATGGTGGTATGAATCTGCAGACGACAAGCATGATTTAAAGATGGATACTACTGTGGAGTCCCTCTCATGGAGGAGTTAGTACAAATGACGTTTGTTTTGTTTCAAGAGCTAGTGATGGGTGTGGTGGTGACGTTAACAAGTGATGGGTGAGTGCTCCAGACGTAGAATTACTCTGTCTGAAATCCGATGTTGATCTGATGTTGAATATATCGAAGTGTTGTTTAGTGCTCAGATTCTTATATTTGGCACAGATCAGATGATAAAAACTTGGAAAGCTAAAAAGGCAAATAATATCTGTGAGGAAAAATATATAATTACAGTCATAGAATATAAAGTTCTTCCAGGTTCACAATTTAGACACTACAGAGTTCCATGGACATCAACAGTATATCCTAATGAGTACCCCTGAAATAAATGCAATTTATATCTATAAACCAAAAATGATTGTAGTCTGCTTTTAAATAAAATTATTTGCTCAGCCCCCTTTTGAACACCATTTACATTGGTTTTCTTTTTCTTTTCCCCTTTTAGTACTTCTAATTACCTGAATCTGTTTAATAGAATGAATTACATCTAAAAGCAATTACTGATTTAAATAAATACTTATGCTCTTGCTGAATCAAGAGAAAACATTCAGTCTGAGAAGAAATTCTGCAAACAGTGCAAAAATAGGATTAGCTACTTTTATACCATTATTTCCCCCAGTTCTGCAAATCATCAGTATCAAGAATCTTCAATGTGGAGATGGGAGCAAAAGAAGTGCAAATACAGCTCTCTCAAGGGGAAACTAATGCAGAGGGAATAATGGAGTCCTAAAAATAGACTCAGCCTTACAATGTCCTGTTAACATCATAACTTTCCAGCTATGTTGCATGATACTAAGAGATCAAGAGGTTAGACAAAAGGCTTTGTATGTCAAAAACATATATACCTTTATAATTAAGGAATATTATCGCATATTCCTGAGGGAGGAAACTCACATGAATACACACTTATTTAAGCAGAAAGATAAAGGGAAATTCTTCCTTTGCAGCTTGAGGAAGTGAAAGGGACAATGAGGATTGAAATCATTAGCTAAATTTGGGTTCTTTCTCTCACACTATTACAGTCATTTTATTTTTATAGATATAATTGAAAATAATCTGGAAGCATCCCTTCTCTGTAAAGAAGCTGTGTCTAAACAGTACCTTCTCACTCCACTGATCTGTCTTTTGCACACATTCTGAGTCATACAAATGCGCTTCAGGGACAACTATTTTTTCCAGTTTTTCTCTCCTCTGTAGAATTCTATTATCAACAGCACTCCAGGGAAGAAAGGTGCAAAATATTCCACCTGAAATACTCTCACCATCAGCACTGACTCCATTCTGATTTCAAAATGTTAATTGTTGTTAGTGACCAAGATAAAAATAACCATTTCTGACTTTCAGATTCTGGTGTCAACCTGCATGCAGCGGATTTCTTTATGCCTTTTAACTGAAATATATAAACTATATATATACCAAGTTGATGTGTACAGAAATTTTTCGGAAATTCTAAAGAAATCTTTAGAAAGACTGATATTGGAGAAGTTTAATAGTCAAACACAAAAATTCAAAAGCAATCACCAACATGAAAATGTTTTATGTTTACCTTTCTAGCTGTATGATGATTTACTAGAATACCCGAAAGAGAACTGAATATGCAGCTTGTTTCTTATTTTGGTGCACCAATGCTATCTGCATTAATGCCAAAATAGAAATGGATTAAACCACAGAAAGATTTTCTTTTGGAATTCCTGTAACTATATTCCTATTTACTTACTTATTTCTGTGTTTAAATGAAATAGAGATATAAAACTGCATTCATTAGTAGCTTATCCCTTCAAAATCTGATGGAATTGAAAGACTTAAACGGTTACAAAAGCAGGATAGGATTGTTATTAAATATAAAATCTAAATCTATGTCATTTTGTTCTAAACATAAGAGGGTTAAGTAGACTGCCAGTAGCACTGTTCAATTAAAAATGGCTTATATTCCATAGTTCTGCTATTAAAGCCTGACTTAATTCCACAATAAAATTGCTCTGTTAAAAATTCTTGTAACAACATATGGACAGGGTTTTATGTTAGTCAAGCAGATGCACACAGAATTCTAGTATGTACTTAAGGAGATACCCTTTTAACAATATAAAGACTTAACCTATATTTACAGCTGGGATTTGTGTGAGGGTTTACTCAGTGAGGTATTAGCCGCCACCATCATACTACACATGCAATTTTTTTATTTTTTTTTTTGTGGATGTATTCAAATAAGAAAAACTCAAATCAGCACAATGAAGATTATGTCAGAAATACCCTTTTTGATTTATGTATATTTATATATGTGTGTATATATATAAAAAACCCTAAATCAAACACAGAATGTGAACAAATACTATGAATGCTTTCTGACTAATTCATTGCACTGCCAGCTGTCAGAAAGCCTTTAGTCTGAAGCATGTTTCCCAGTACTGCTCTAAAAAAATCTAAATAGCAATTAATGTGGTTTTTAAAACTGAGACACCTAAACATCTTACAGCATCAAACAAGGTGACATTCTTTAAGTTTGTAAGAAGGGGTTACAGTGAAGTTATCACAGGACATGTCACATTTATATGTTGTCTTCGCTTGACTTGAATTTTGATTGTCCCTATGGACTAGAGGATCTTTCGAGGTCCCTTCCGATCCCTAACATTCTGTGATTCTGTGGGCCCCAGTCAAGTGCTGGTTATTGGACACAAAGTGTGTGCAGCCCAAAAGCATCTGCAAGTTAGGTTAGACAATTTATTGTGGGGTTAGTTAGCACAAAGTCCTTAGGAAAGACAGCAAGCAATAAAAACAGCATAATGGGAAGTGGGCAGAGTGCAAGTAGTATCAAGGTGTAAGAGCTGTGAATCTAAGTGGGAGATTTCTCAGGTGTTTAAGTTGCTCCTGGGCAGAATGACTTATGGTATTTGAAGAAAAGGTGGACTGATCAATGACAGAACAGCAAGTGCTGGCAGATTAGAAATGAGAAATAAGGTTAGGAGTATTTTGACAAAAATATGTGCAATGAAACAAAACCATAGCTGCCTAACCCCCTCTATTTTACCAAAATAAAATTACCATTTTGATGATGTCTCTCTGCTCATGTAGATAAACCTAGAGCAGCCAAATTCTGGATGTAATATTTTGGGTTTAATTTAGAAAATAAAGTAGAATGCAAGATTTAGTTTACATGGTTTATGAGTTTTTAGTTTAGATTGGTTATGAGTTCCTCTAAACTTTGGATATGAGCCCAGAGAAGGTACTGTATATGATAGATATAGTATATGCATAATATATTTAACATAGGGGATATTTTTATTAGCATACTTGAGAAATGGAGATACAGTCTTAGAATCCATGCCTTTCACAATGTTTTTTTTTCTTTCATAAAAATCATTGTATTCTGTGCTGTGAAGCAAAATTGCACCATTCAGTATGTATTTTCAGGTTAACCTAGCTGTGCAAAGGCTGCAGTTCAATAGACTTCGATTTTCAGTGACAGGAACTCTTATCGCTAAGCTGGACATCTGTACAAAGGACTCTTCCTCTTTTTGCCCCTGTTCAAACTCATTCTTCAGTTTTGCAATTCTTCAACTCCTGCAGAAACGCAGAAGTGGAACTTTCTAAAATGGGCAGTTGGGCAGCAGTAATCAGCCGTGTTCAGAAATGCTGCCTGCTGCTCTGCTTCTGCCTCATGACTTTACAGATCGCTAATCCACAGGATCCTTCTTAATCCATCCCTGACGGCTTTCATTTTTAAGGTTTTATTATGAGGTTATACCTCATGCAAAGACCTTGAACTAACTATAATATTCGTAAAGAACATTTTTATACATTCATCATTGTAACAGTTGTACTCTTCAAAAATGTTGCATCTCCTTTTAACATCAGGACTGTTAGGTGCTCTATGAAGGTGTGTTAGGTGCTTTATGAAGAGTATGCACTCTTCAATACTGGTGATACTGCTTAGAAAGTCTAATTAAGGGTGAGATCCCATTGTTCTGGGCAGGATAGAAATGTAGTCGAAGCCACAAAGAGCACACAATGTAAAAATTTGACACATCAAATTAAGGGAAGGCTGGAATAGAGGTGTAAAAGCAGAAAACAATACATTGCTGCATAAGACATGTAATGATTAATGTACTTGCAAATAATGTTTGCAAACTGCCAGGTTTTTAAGGCATTTTACATGTTTCACAGTTGGGATTTATCAGCGGTGAATGTCTCTGCTTCTAGAACTATAATTTGTACTCTGAAAGCTCAATACTCAATAATAATTTAGGAAAAATAAAATTCTGTTAGACAGCAGTGACAGAAGCATGTAGTTCTGAAGTTAAAGAATAACAAAAGTCTTAAGTGAAGTATTCAAAACCATAATAAATCATGAGCAGGCAAAGATGTGACACTTCATTCCCATCCAACAGATGTTAAAATCTATACATCACTCTATCTTGCTTTCAAAGTATAAATAGATTTTTCCATGCAAGTGCTTTCATCTAAGTCAGGAATTGACATGGAAAAAAGTATGCAAGCAAATTTGTGAATGTCACAAAGGGATATCTGAATGTTTTTCAGTCTGAGTTCATGTGTAAGAAAGTGATGTTGTTATTTCAAACCAGCACATTCTCCTAAGTGTGGTTTCTGAATGCTGGAGTACCAAATACAGCACAGTATCACGTGTTTGCAAAAGCATCAGATCCAAGTGAAACGGGGGGGTTTTTTCATCACCTCATGCTGACAGCTTTTAAAGTTTTGGAGGTCTAGAAATGATAGTGTATTAACTGCACACAAGGCTATATATTGGTTATAGTTTGGGGGATGACAGTCTCATCCCTCTCTTAAAAATAGAGGTGATCTGGCAGTAGTGCTGATTGTTCTGACAAGATATCTGTATATTCAATAAATCTTGGGCACAAAATCAACCATTTGGAAGGTATTTGTTGACAGCTTTTCATTTGCCTTTGTTGAATAGCAGCACTTTAATATATCTATTCTAGCTCCATTAGGTTGCAATGGTGTATTGAGCAAAAGTATGTGCTTGTGATGGCTTAAAATGTTGAGTGTTATTCTTTTGATCATCAATGTATTTTGGATATTTCACAAAGCTTTATTTTGGAAATTGTAGAGAGAGATTAAATATTTTTTTATCTGAAATTCCCTTAAAATGGTCCTCAGCCTCTGAAAGATTTTGAGAACATCTCTTGTGATTTATGTTGACCTAAAGCTGGAAATCATGTCTCAGAACACATTTACAAGAATAATCTTAAAAGATACTTGTCAAGAAGGAAAAATTGTCTGTCTTTTATATGATTGGACATAGATAAAAATCTGAGCCAGATAATACTTCATTCATAATATGCCCAAACTTACAAAGAGTTTCTTGTTTTGCTTCTCCAAAAGTGGTGGACTTGCTCCTGCTGATCTTGAATATGAAAAATGAGTGAACCTCATTTATGTTTTTTCCATTTATTTTGTGTTTCTGTTAATACAACAGACAAATCTGCCAGGATGAGTTGTTCTTTTGGTTTCTCAGTATGCATCCAGTAATGTTAGATGGAAAATTTTGGAAGCCTTAAAGCCAGGGCTGGGTTTTTTTATGTAAGTTCAAAGTCGTACAGGGAGCTCTTCATATGTAAGCAACATGGATTTGAAAACTTGCGGTCTGCATCTTCCTCTTTACTGAAGTTCAAGTACTCAAATCACATCCTTTTAAAGTAGTTGGCTTGATTGTCTTACCTGCATCTTGAATTGAGCACATTTGGAGCAGCTTTCTCACATGGGTGCCATGGTTTTATTCTAGAGAGCACACAAGGATTTAATATAAGCCTACATACGTAGTTGAAAACCACTATTACATTCGATTTCTCATTAGATTAGTCAATAGTATTTATACTAATAATCTCAGTGATAATATGAATTGAGTATATTTTATAATATAGTATATGATACACAAGCCTGAGAAGCAATGCTGGAAACCTGGTAAAGCAATTTTTTTAATCTAAAGGCTTCATTTACTGTGTTTACAGTGGTGACATCGTTTTGAAAAGCTTTACTTAGGATTCCTTGCCTACATTTTTTTAAATGCAAGTTTCTGTCTTTTTCTGTTTTGACGATTATAATAAGAGTCACTTGAGTCATCAGAGATCTTAGAAACAACTAATATGAAGTGTGAACCATTTCATTTTCTCTTTTGGAGCCCCATGAGTTTATACAGCTCTCTGCAGTCCCAAGGGAGCTAACACCTCAGCAGAACATGGCACACAGCAGCGTGGAAACTGCTGTTTTGTATCCAAAAGCAGGGTGTTATTTTGTTGTTATACCTGGGTTACTGAGCACTCCTTCATAGGCATCCTGCCCCCCTGGTATGGCTGTGCTGCTTCCCATTCTGGAGCGAGGTCATTCAGGACAAATTCAAGGGTCTTCTATTGCACAGCATAGACGTGCTCACAGGCTCTATTTTTGTGTCTCATTGGTAAAGACTGGGCTGGGCTGCCTTTTGACTCTTACTTTTTGCCTATGCTTATGAGGAATAAGTCATAAAATGTACTTTTTGTTCTATGTACAACTCGCATGCACAGCCAGAGAGCAGCAGGCTCCAGATGAGCACACTGAGAAGTGTAGTCGGCCTGTAGAACTGAGGCAGCACCTGAAGCCTGGGGGCTGTGAGCACTGGAGCACTGGCTACAGATACAAGCCTTTACTTGTACATACTATTGCCAGGCTACCTAGTGATGAAAATAGATCAAAACATAGCAATTGCCTCTCTAAAGCCTAGTAATGAATACTGCTATATGGGAGCTGAGTATTCTTGTTTTTCTGCTGTGAGAGTTAACAAAACTTCAGCAATGTGTAAACACTGTGAAGGAAAAATTAGCCATCCCATCTGCTTTCCTCTGACTAACATTTCTTCCATCATGTGTTTAACACTAAGCCTCTCTGATAGAATTAAAAATAGATATCTACAGAGGAGCCTACATCTATTCATTGACACTCAGTTGTTGAAACTTACAACCATAAAATCAGTGGAGTAACAGACCCAACCAGGCATAAATGTAAAAGCCTGATCTTCATGAAGTGCTCCAGTTGCACTGTTTCTATATCTCATCCTCTTGGGAAAATTCTGTTGGGAAGTTCAAATACAAAGATAAATTGGGGAAGCTGACGCAAACTGGAATAAGGAAAAGGGTTAATTTTAGTTCCTCAGGATGGTAAAAGGCAGAAGATTTCATTTATTCTGGCTCTCTTAGCAGCCCATCACTGCAGTATCTGATCACCTCAGAATCACTGTTACAGTGACAGTGATTCACTGGTCTTTTTGTTTGGCAGCTCGATACAAAAATGGAAGAGAATGACTGTTCCAGTCTGAGTTTGTTATAGCCTAAAGGATTATCTGGTCTGCGGGTATGTAGAAATCACAGCTGTGGGTTCATAGGACACAGAGGCTTTATCCTTCAAATCTCTACTTTATTACAGATTACCACAAAAACCACAAAAGTCACCACTAGCAAGAATACACCTATGATTAACAAAGCAAATATATATATCTCTCTCAAGGTATTACAAATTATTAGCAATCAATAGTATAGCGGCCATCAATAATAGCAGCACCCAATAATAGTGACAGTCGAGTATATATATAATATTACAGATTACTGCAAACTTAGAACCAGTGAAGCAAACTTCTCAGTAGTTTTATGACAGATAAACTTATACATAAACTTATGACAGATCAATTATATGTTTATATACAGTACCGAGCATATTAAACAGATTCTGGAAGGAGGCAAACCATCCCAGAGGGGAGGACCAACCCATGCTAGAATGGGACCCAACCATCTCAGAAGTGGGAGGACAAAACAAACCAACCCATTTTTTTTAATTTCCAGGCTGTTTTCCTGTTCTTGCAGTTAAAGCAGCCAGTGACAGTTATGGATTCTTATTTTCTCAGGATGTGTTCCCCTTTTTCCAGACTATTTTTCATACTTTCAAATGATAAGTTGCCTTTACAGCTCATTGGACTTGTGCTTATTGATGGCATCTTAGGATGTCTGTAGTTTCTCTGTACCCAGCTGTACTTCAGAGGTGCCAGCTGTATTTCTCAGGGATGCTTCTGATTCACAGGCCTAGTTCCCAGGCTGGCTGGCATATTCTCTGTCAGTATTTCAGCAGACATTTTCTTCTATTCAGTAATTTTCTCTTCTAACGAGACCACTTTTATGGCTGCTCACCTCAGAGTTATAAGTGCAAGTTTTAATTTTTCTATTGATAAGAACTTCATCAGTGAGATATGTGGTTACAGGGTTGATAGTTTACACAGGTAATTTAAGTAAGCTAAGAATGTGTGATGTGCTCCTGTTCTTTACCTGTTGTTTAGTAGCTGTGACATTGATCCAGCATCAGACATTAAATCCAAGCAGCCTTTAGGTTCCTGCTGTGCTTGGGAAGATTTACCTCCACTCCTGCCATCTTCTGGAAGAGGGTGCAGCAGCCAGGCTATCCTCTGTCCTGTGCTGATCTCCTGCTTGGCAGCAAGCCATCACATGTAGACCCTTAACAACCAAATAGGGAAGGGACAAAAATCCAAGTGTGCCACTACTGTGGGAAATGCCCCAAATGGTAGGAAAATCATTTTTCTTTTCTGGAGGAGTCAACTCTATGTAAAGAGGAGTAAATCCAATAGGAGAGATTAAAGTTCACAAATATTTTTTTAACTGAATCCTGTGGACATTCACCTGAGTGGTTGCAGAATTTAGTTCATATCCACCATCTGAAAATGGTAGAGACAAAATTTGACATGAGTGTTCTCCCTATCATGTGACTTTCTTAACTATATTGTGCATTGACATGGGAGTCTCTGTCTTATATTGGAAATGCTCTTAGTAATTAAGACAGATATAAAAAAGAGATACTCTTGCAGGATGACAGTGGAGGACAGGAGACAGGCAGCTTTAGTGCCCAAGTGCTAATTAAACCTCCATTGGAATGTCACATACATAATCTTTTTTTCGGTTTTGTAGTAACAGTATAGTAGTTCCTAACAGGATTTTAAGTGTATGGGCATAGATATATCAAACCGAAGAAGATCTATAACCACATAAACTCTCTTAAGTAAGCATGTAAAATATTTTATTCTCAGTTTACTGAAATGACGGTTGAAACAGAGTATGCTTTCAAAACAGATTGACCTGAAATTGTAGCTGTGATTTCCTTAAAATCCCTGCTATTGTAGAAACATTGGGGTATTTCTGTCCCCATACACTATATAATTAGTCAATATCACAGAGGGTTGCAAAATGTCTTGAATATTTTTTTTCCTTTTAGACGCTTGTAATTAAATCCCATCATTGCATTTGAGACAGCTGGATAAGTAGAACCATAAAGCTGTTAAAATTGTATCAAAAGAGGCAGAGCTGTTGATAAAACGAGTGAGATTCTGAGCTAGGAAAGTCAGTGCTTCCATTCAGTAAGGTTACACGACACTCATAGCTAAGATTATCAAATGAAAGCGCTTATTCATATAATGTAGGTATCTTTGTTCCACAACAAACATGGTGTTAATGATTAAAACTGCTGCGCTTCTGACTCATGTATTATTAGCCATGTCTTCTGGCAGTGTTAATCATGTATTCCTTCGATGCACACAAGCACGTAATATCAAGCCATTGTCTGGAGAGAATATTAATTAATATATGTATGGTGAAAATCTACATAGGTTTACTTTTTTAGATTGTTGAAAGATCATATACTTTATTTAAGATATTATTTAGTCAATTACAACATTAAATTGCAATATAAAGTATTGACTAAATGTCATCTTCTTTGGTAACCATTTTTCCTGAGCTTAATTCCTGTGACTACTGCCACAATTTTATGTAATGTTTCTAACTCCAAAAATTCTACTGTCCCATTTTAATTAATGTCATGCACCAAAGTGCAAGCAAAAACTAAATTGAGAAAAAGTCAGGAATTAATCATACTTTGAAGTCTTGTGGGTGAGCTATTTTATAGCTACATAAGATACTTCATTGCACTAAGCCCTTCATGTTGATACTCATAAGACTGGCTCCAGGAGTGAGCTCTTTGCAGCATTCAGACCTGTGCAGAACTGTCACCCTTTGAGATATTTTCTTACAATCAGAGGCAACTTGCTTGTGAAACACTTGCACATACAGGCTTTGGAATGTGACTGTCCTGTGCCCAACTAGGACTTCTGGCTTTCCACTTTTGGGAAGGTCATTGCTGTGGGTCCCGCCAAGGGGTGGGCTTGGCAGCTGTGCATCAGTTACAATGGAAACTGCAAGAGAATTATCTCTGTTTCCCATCCTTCTTTCCCTTACTAAATGCATGAGCTGCTTTCACTTCTTTTAAGGTTATTTTTTTTTAAGACATTCCTGTGAGTTAGCCTAGCCAGGATGACTATTTAGTCACACCGCTAACTGATGGTACCTGCAAGCTAATGCAACTTAGTTTAGACCACAGTGAAAAAAAAAGCTACTTCAATAATTTCAAGTTCTACTAAGTCAAATTACTTTGCATTTTCCAGGCAGTCAGTCTGCATAGCTGCAATTATAATGCTTTCTACAGTATCTTATTACCTATGAGACATATTTCCTTTATGTCTTATGTGGAATTTTGCGGAGTATATTAAAGTTAGCCTTTAACTCCATTTGCAACTGAAATCCAGAACGTCTTGGAGGAAGGATTTAATATTGGGTGAAATTAGGGGGGGGTTGAGTGTTCCCAAGCTGGAATAAGTTTGCTAGTTAAAACCCATAACACTGTAAGGAATACAGCATGGCTTATTTTTTATAGAAAATATTGCTGTCACCATTCCTCAGTAGTGTGATTATCTAGACATTCTTTTGGTCTCCAAATGCATCCTTTACAAATAGATGGTAATCTGTTGCTATTTTGCTTGAAACGGGCACTCAGCTCATCTTCCCTCTGACAGAGATGTGTAATCTTACAGCATCAACCAGAAAATCCAGTGTATTTGGCACCTGCTAAAGTTTTCCCTTCCCACTGTGATCAGTGATGATACAGCAATGGTGAGGAAACAGCTTTTCCAAGCTAAATTTTGTGTTTTGCCAAGAAAAATGGAATTAAATAACAAAATTCCTTGCCTGTGCATGGGGTTCTTGAAGAAGCAAGGCTGGTGGCTTTTTGGCTATGAGAGAGGACTGTGCTATATTCAAACCATCTATCTTTAGACAATTCACTCAGATGTTAATAATCACCTTTGAAGGTAACTGCTTTTCTCACTCACACGTCAGGAATCTTGAGCTTTTAACTTCAAGTACTCTGAATTACAATTAACTTAGATGAGATGTGCAAATAATTTAATTTTGGCTTTCTTGGTACAGATTCTGGATCATAGTTGCTCTTTATTGATCTGTGCTCTCTCCATTTCTTCTCTATAGGACTGGTCTTTTAACTGATCAGGGTGTTTTGATCTACCCTTTCCAAACTGTTAGGAAAACTGACTTATTAACAAACTAAGATCTTCATTATGTCATGATAGCTGGCCATGTGTTTCATGGAGATTGTTCTTCTGGGGGCTATTAGTTCATATCTTTCTTTTTCCTAGCTATGTTTTATGGATGCTTTTTAGCTTATAAAAATAATACCTGAAGTATACATAACATACAGATAAAATCATATGATAATTTACTAGGTTCTTACAGTTGCCCACTTTTTGGTGACAATATGATGTAAAGTTTAAATTTTTTTAAAGAAATACAGGAAAGCTGCATTTCTTTTCTTCTAGCCCCCAAATGATGTTCACAAATTCTATTTTTTAATTTAAATTACAAAATGTAATTAGTGTTGTTGTCAGATCCTTATGGTTTAAATTTGGATTTTTATGCTGATCAACTAAATACTTAACTAGATTCTATATTTTTTATATATGCATTTGTCTATATCTGCAGTTATGATGTACTCAAAAAGATTGGTTTTGTCTGGATCTGCAGTCTGAGAAAAAATACAGCCAATATTTATCCAGTGATGCTTTGATGCTAATGCTTTGGCTGTTTGAGTAAGTGTGGTAATGTTTTACTCTTTTTATTGTATTCTTTTCATTGTAGTCAGTGAAGTGTGTGCTCTTGAGTTTAGCATTTTTTAAGTTGTGCTAGAGTCTCTGTTTCATATGGGCATGATAATTAATGTTATACTTTAAAAACCTGGTGCTTAGCTAGGTAGAATAACTGTATGCAGAGAAGCAAGGTCGTAGGTATCAGAAAATCTTTTCTTCCCTGGACCACTCCTTGGTAATACACTTCTTTTCAGATTCTTTCAGGAGACAGTGAAAAAAGAGGCTTCTCTTTTGTCTCTTCCTCACAGATTCTTCATTATTTTCAGTGGAAATGCCTCCACCCTCTCTCCACTGATACCCTCCACCTTTGGGCTGTCTTTCCAAGGTGTTGTTACACTGCCTGCATCCACCACTGCCCATGGCTTTTTCAAATGACATTAATGTGAAGCTGAACTGATTTCTGACATCTGGCTGTTGCCCAAAGTGTTATGAACAGCTGAGAAAAAGACCAAAGTCTTGTTAATTTGTCTTTGGCAGCATCATAAGCAGCCTCAGTTCCTGAAACCATGTGTAAATCATGAATGTATCACTGCAATGCTCTATATTTTTTTTTAATTTGGATGTCTTTTGGTATCTCAAAGGACTGGGTGAGGGAGTGTCTTTAAATGCAAAGAAAAATAGTGCTGCTAGTCTGTGACTTAGGCTTCTGTACTCACCAAAGTACAAATAAAGCAAAACCAGTACCATGCAGTCATTCAGTATGCATGTATCCCAAGTATACATTGTTTATGCGCACATGAAACGTTCATTTCTGCCCTTTTTCAGAGAAGAAAAATTTTCAGAGCAATACTTGCACAGTGACTAGCAAACATGGTGGCAAGTTATAATATAAGTTACTTTAGATAATAATTGCTGTAAGACAGCAGGATGTGATGGCCGCAACCTGTTCAGGACCTGCAGAATGTGGCACAGTCATCAGTAAGACGGAGAGGGAGAGAGTCAGATTGCTTGGAAGCTGGCCCAACAGAGTAGCATTAAATCTCCGAGGAATTAGCACTATAATATGCCTGTTCCACTTGTATCTTCAAGAGCAAGCTGTGTTTTTTCAGCAATGTGTTTTCTAGAAGGATAAACATATAAAACAAACCACCAAACTAAGAACAGTTCTACCAAAACACATTGCAGACTGCAGAGATCTATGTATCTATACTTTTTTTTTTCCTGAGGGGACAGACTATGAGAAAAATTAGTGTGTAACAGCATTAGTCATATTTACTGGGCTTGTGGAATTAGGTTATAGTTATAAAAGTGGTACTTGTATAAAAGTAGAAGATAGAATATGAAATTCTTTGTGTGGGATCTAGGATTTACACTGATAATCTCTGCAGACCTATTGTTGCTGGAATTAGAACTGACAGAGCTTTAATCAAAAAATCTCCTTCCTCCTGAGTCATCAGGCAAGAGAGATTGTTTTCCTGTGCTTTGTACTTTCCCTTTTAACTTTCTCCAATGCTATAGTTTTAAAAACATAGATTTTTCTATTCTCCAAAGGAAAGATAGAACAGAACTAAATTCTCTTAGTCATTATGTAGTCAAATGGCAAAGGGGAAATCATCATAAATGAAAAGAAACACTTTCTTTGTTGTGGATACCTTTCCAAAATGTATTTAAATCAAAGGTGGGGAGAGGGAAGATAGTATCTGTTCTTTAAAATCCTTTTCATATATTTTCTCAAATAACATTCAAAAATGTCTATCTTAATAGAATTTACCAGTGATGTGATGTTATCTAAGATTGAAGCTTGTTGTTTGAGAGGCTGGTAACTGCACATTTCAAAGCTATACCAAGACAACTTTTAGCTATGCATTCAATTTGTGCAAGGTTGTTATATTTTATTGCACATTCACATCTTTCATACTTAAAACTTAATGAACCATGCAGGAAGTGTTAAATGTGGCCTTTCCTATATCCCTGAGCTGTGTTGCAGAGTCTGGGATGGAGGATGCAGAGTCAAAGTCAACCTTGCTCTCCTTTTGCCCCTGTAGTGTCTGAAGCAGTTTTCTCTGCTAACTCACTCTAGGTTTGTGCAGGTGTCTTGACCAGCAGTGCTGAACGCAGCAGTGTGGTGGGCGTATGGTCAGTCCTTCATGACTGGCCTCCCTGGCCACAGGGAATGGTCTGTGACAAGTCATTTCTGGTGTTATTGTGCACCATAGAACTGTGTTCGGTAAAGATATTATGTTCCTTTTCCTTTGTAATAGGGATAAACCAGTACTTTTCCACTTCACTGTCTGAACTTCTCATTACCTCATATGCCTTCTCTTATTTTTCCTAGAAGGAGTCTTTGGTCTACATTTAAAGTTTGACATTTTGGAGATTCATAAACCAGCATAGCGTAGACAGTGCAAACTCACATGTGATAAAGCAGGTGATGCCTTGTAGAGAGGGTACAATAGGAGGTTCCCAGACTTCCAGTTTTAAAGGACATTTTTAAGGGAAAGTTTAAATTAATACAAGGTAGTTTTATATACAAGGTAGTTTTATATACTGTAATAGCTATTTTTTTAATATGAAGAGTAGGAAGGATAAACCTTTGTTGATGACATGGACAGTGGGATCGAGTGCACTCTCAGCAAGTTTGCGGACGACACCAAGCTATGTGATGTGGTTGACACACTGGAGGGAAGGGATGCCATCCAGAGGGACCTTGACAGGCTTGAGAAGTGGGCACATGCCAACCTCATGAAGTTCAACAAGGCCAAGTACAAGGTCCTGCACCTCAGTTGGGGCAACCCCAGGCACAAATATAGGCTGGGTAAGGAGTGGATTGAGAGCAGCCCTGAGGAGAAAGACTTGGGGGTGCTGGTTGACAAAAAGCTCAACATGAGCCAGCATTGTGCCAGGGCAGCCCAGAAAGCCAACCGTATCCTGGGCTGCATCGGAAAAAGCGTGGCCAGTAGGTCAAGAGAGGTGATTCTGCCCCTCTGCTCTGCTCTCGTGAGACCCTACTTGGAGTATTTGTCCAACTCTGGAGCCCCCAGC
>VYZX01004424.1:0-26185 GCA_013401335.1 Brachypteracias leptosomus | reverse complement strand
AACTCTTGCGTTTGAGTTTCCAGTGCTGACACCAGAAACTAACCTGACATTTCCTGCTGACAAGGATTCTTCAGCCTATTTAACCAATTTTTTCTTTTTTCAGTCATTCATTTCTACCACTAAAATCCCCAAAGAACATAGAAGTTATGTATTTGTGTATGGTAGAGACAATTTTAAAATACAGAATAATAACCAAGTGCCCCTTATTTGTCACAAACTGGATCTCACTTGAAGCCATATTCACGTTTCTTTTCCTTCAATTACCAACTGGTCCCAAGATGTAAACACATGCAAAAGCCTAGCACAGTGATAGAGGTGTGAGTGTCTTGGAAATATGGCATGCCTAAAGCATTGTCGAACATGTTGCTTCCTTACAAAGTAACTGAAGACACAAGAACCCAGTGAAACTTTCTTCTGATTTTCCATCAGAAATCAGATAAATAAGTTTCTGGACCTCTAACTAGTGGTCCAATTCAATTAAGCACTGCTGTGATCCAGCAAGATTTCCCACGTTAACTGGGTATGTATTTTCCTTGATGCTAACGCCCCTCTTCAGACTGAAAGCATAAACCATTTTGATTTATGAACAGGTGTCCTGGCTCCCTTAATCCTCCTAACGGATCACTCAAAGACCATAATAATGGGCTTACTTTCACTACTGCCCTACAGACTTGGCAGAGCGTATATTATGACCTGAATCAATATTTTTCTTAATAATAGCAATATTCAGCTACAGCTAACCCCTGTGTCTTATGCTTGATGAAACCATAAAGTGACTGCAGAAATTAACAACTATTCTAATTAAGTCAATAAAAGGATTCTAGGCCTTTAATTTAAAGACAGTTTGTGGATTTCTTTTTTTTTTTTTACTGCATATGCCTAAAATTAGGTTTTATCTACTACCAATATCCTTGCCTCAATGAGTCCTGAACATCTGTGGTACTCACTGGAGTTTAATGTGATGGAGGGCATTGACTTGCCTTTTTCTTTGGTGTTATCATAGGAAATTGGAGTTACCAAACATGGCTGATAATCTGGCCATTCACTTTAAGGTGTTAATTTCTAGATAATCAGACTTTAAAGTTTTGGCTTGNATTTCTTTTTTTTTTTTTACTGCATATGCCTAAAATTAGGTTTTATCTACTACCAATATCCTTGCCTCAATGAGTCCTGAACATCTGTGGTACTCACTGGAGTTTAATGTGATGGAGGGCATTGACTTGCCTTTTTCTTTGGTGTTATCATAGGAAATTGGAGTTACCAAACATGGCTGATAATCTGGCCATTCACTTTAAGGTGTTAATTTCTAGATAATCAGACTTTAAAGTTTTGGCTTGCATACTTGCTAATGTCTTACCACACAGTGTATAAACAGCCCTTATTATACAAGCCTTTCATCTCATCAAACTATCAGTATCATAATTTCTGATATGCTTAAATCATTGTAATTTTCAAGTAGGAATGTAGACATATACAGCATGATTTTTGAAAAAGAGTTAAGTAGAATTATCTGCTACAGATCTCTACTAGGTGAAAAATACCCCCAAACTGTTAGAAGTAATTTTAAAGTGACATAAACAAGGAATTACCAGTTTTTGAGTGAGAGGGTCAAAGGTCTTGAAACGTCTACAGTGATTGTGGAAAATAATAGTCCTAATTTGTTCTTCTGAAAAATCACTGCATAACTATGAATATTTTACCTGCCTTCTGAAATTACTGGTGCAAGAGATGGTCAGGTGCTAGATGTGGTTATCCTCAAAAAAATAATTAAATACATTTAATTATATAATAATTAAATTTCAAAAATAAAAGATAAAATAACTCAGAACAATTTTAACAGGCGTGTTTGTCAAACTAAAGGGGAAAAAGGAACTGTATGGGCAGTGGAAGCAGGGACAGGTATCCTGGGAAGAGTACAGGGGCACTGCCCAGTTGTGTAGGAATGGGGTCAGGAAGGCCAAGGCACAGCTGGAGCTGAACTTGACAAAGAATAAAAAGAAGGGCTTCTACAGGTATGTCAGCCAGAAAAGGAGGGTTGGAGAAGTGTATCCCTCCTGATGAACACGACTGGCAAACTGGTCACAATGGACAAACAGAAGGCTGAGGTACTCAACGATGTTTTTGCCGCAGTCTTCACTGGCAAACTCCCTTCCCACACCTCCTGAGTTGATGGACTGTAAGGCAGGGACCGGAGGAGCAAATCCCCTCCCACTGTAAATGAAGACAAGGTTCACCACCACCTGAGGAACCTGAACATAGATAAGTCTATGGGACCTGATGAGAAGCATTCCAGAATCCTGAGGGAATCGGCTGTTGTATTTGTCAAGCTACTCTTCATGATATCTGAAAAGTCACGGCAGTCAGATGAAGTCTCTGGAGACTGGAAAAAGGGAAACATTATACCCATCTTTAAAAGGGGTAGAAAAGAGCACCCTGGGAACTACTGACCTGTCAGCCTCATCTCTGTGTCTGGGAAAATCATGGAACAGATCCTCCTAGAAGCTATGCTAAGGCACATGGAAGACAGGGAGGTGATTTGAGACAGCCACCACAGCTTCATCAAGGGCAAGTCCTGCCTGACCAATCTAGTGGCCTTCTATGATGAAGTGACTATATATCAGTGGACAAGGGAAGAGCTATGTAAGGATGTAATCTGTCCAGATGAGAAGCTGGACATGAGCCAGCAATGTGCACTCACAGCCCAGAAAGCCACCCATATCCTGGGCTGCATCAAATGAAGCATGACCAGCAGGTTGAAGGAGGTGATTCTGCTGCTCTACTCTGCTTTGGGGGATCCCACCTAGAGTACTGCATCCAGCTCTGGATTCCTCAGCACAGGAAAGACATGAACCTGTTGGAGCATTTCCAGAGGAGAGCTACAAAAGTAACCAGAGGGCTGAAACAGCATTACTATGGAAAAAAAGCTGAAAGAGGTGGGGTTGTTCAGACTGGAGAAGAGAAGGGTTCAGGGAGACATATTGAGGCCTTTCAGTACTTAAATGGGACTTATGAGAAAGATGGGGAAAAACTTTTTAGTATAATCTGTTGCGACAGGACAAGGGGTAATGGTTTTAAACTAAAAGAGGGGTGGATTCAGACTACATATAAGGAACACATTTTTACAATGAGGGTGGTGAAACACAGGAACAGGTTGCCCAGAGAGGTGGTAGAAGCCTCATCCCTGGAAACATTCAAGGTCAGGCTGGATGGGGCTCTGAGCAACCTGTTTTATTAGAAGATGTTCCTGTTCATTGCAGAGGGGGGTTGGATTGTCTAGATGACCTTTAAAGGTCTCTTCCAACCCAAACTATTCTATGATTATTGCACTTTGAATTAATTACAGATATTATTTCAGTACTCTGTCAAGTTGATAACCGGACAGTCATGCACCTCTAACCAACATTAAGTGGAGCTACGGCGCATCATACATTTTGCAATACAGAGTTGCTATATTGAGCAATTGTTTTTTAACTAACATAGAAGTTGAAATAGACAATACCACAGGGTAAAATGCTAATGCTCAGCTGATTTTTCCCTATTCCCTTCCCCTGCTATGAGGTAATTTCACATCAAGCAGCAGAGAAAAACATTCAAGCCAAGTAGTTATTACAACTCCTCAGAGGAATAGAATTTTTGAAAACATCTGCATGCTAATCTTGCAGATCCTCTCTGACTACACTAACAAGTCAACAATATCTCTTGTTACTCATTAGCAAGAACATTTTTACAGTTTTTAAAAGGACATTTACCTAAATGTACTTAAATTTGCTATAATGAGACTCATATTCTGTAGCTGTGGATCACAGAATTACACAAAATTTCCTTTAAGCATGTTAGTATGAACAGTTGCAAGTTACCACTGATAGCCATTTACACAACACAGGCAGCTAGAGATGATCTCATGAACTAGTGTTTCAATATCTGTTGCTAATTTTTCCTGTACATTTTTATATGTTACACAACTCATCCATAACAACAGTCTGTACCTAATTTTGACTTTTGCTGCTTTTGTCTACAGAACTAAGGAAATGGTCTTACCAATGTGTATGTCCTTCTCTGACACAAGCAATATGTCCTTCCTGTGGTATCCTCCCAAAAGTTATATCAGACTGTTGACAAATAAGAATGCTAAGTAAGTAATTTACATGGTGTACTTCCATATTTTTCCCACAATAATTTCACCTTAACATTATTGTGCATTATTGTATTTACTTTTTATTTGGAAAACATCACATACTACTGTTCTGACATGGATGCTTCTAGTATGTAATGGATTACCTGTCATTCAGGAAGAACATTTTTTAGTTTCCAGCTTACCATCCTTCCTTCACATTCCTGCTGAAATGTCAAGTTTCTCTGCAACGATGTTGCAGAAAAATCCCAAACTCAATTATATATTGTAAAGGGAATCATGAAAAGTAATTATATATGCTGGATACCTGGCAGCAAAAGCAAACTGTTCTAACTACATCAAATATTTCTATGTGCATATACAAATACAGCAGGTTAGCAAATAATGATTGTTAAATATGTCTAAATAAATTCTGAATCACAGAATAGTTGAAGTTGGCAGGGAGCTCTGCAGGTCATCTTGTCCAAGCCCTATAATCAAGCACGGCCACTGCCAATTGCCCCAGACCATATCGACCATATCCACGTTTTCTGAATGCCTTCAAGGACAGAGACTTCACAATCTCTCTGGGCAACCATTTCCCATGTTCAGTCACCTTCACAGTGAAGAAGTGTTTCCTAAAGTTCAGGAGGAGCTTCCTGTGTTTCAGCCCACTGCCTCTTGCCCCATCAGTTAAAGAGGATGTATAGCCTCCAGAGAACCAATTAGATGGAAGCTGATTTATGTATTTTGTTCTAGTGAAAAGTATAGCGCAGGAGAATCCCTGGCAGAATCTATGGTTCATTTCAGGAAAGGAAAGACATAAGTCTCACAGCTCCTGCTGGAAAATCCTCAGCACTGATAAGACACTAGTGGATGCAGAGTTTGGAATTGTAATGTCTTCAATTCCAAAAATGTGAAATATTTCCATCAGTCACAATAAAAAGCATTTTTCTTCCAATGTCTAGCCTTCAAACACAAAAATCTCAGCATCAAGTATCACACAAATATTTTAAATTGGTCAGTGAGTATGATCTGCTGCTTTTAATTATCTTTCAAACTTTGTTGAACTACTGTTTTTCAAAGTTTCACTGCAGCTAATTAATTTCCATCTTCAGCATTACCATTTAAATAAATAGAAACTATTTAATTATTTTTTCTAACTTGAATGGTGGAAGATAATAGCTAAGTCATGGTGTTGCAGAATGAAGTCAGTGCACCAGTCCTGCTGATGTGACAGAAAGCTCCTGGCATCAGCCTTGGAGATGCCATGTGGTGCCATAGTAGGCAGAACATTGGCAGTGGCAGTTGGTGACATTAGTCCAGGATGGGTATGAAAAGGGCTGCGCTAGCCCATTCTGACAGATAAGCAGCCAGGTGAGATGGGGCAGGGAGGGAAGGATACCGGGGCTGGAGCTGTCCATAGTGATGGAGGATGGCCACTTTGTACTGCAGTTGGATGTGTGGACAGGAAAGCACTCAAACCCTGGCACATTTCTGTCCTTTCCCTCTTCTGCTGCTGAACTGTGAGGCTGTCATGAGTCTACAAGACAGGTAAGGTGGTGGTCTTACAGGGACTTGGAAACTCCTGAAAACCTTAGGCAAAGTTAGCTCAGAGCCCTTTTTCACTGGGCACCCTGGGGCTGATGTCTTGGCACTAGCCCTACTGATGGAGTGGCCATGTCACAGGGCAACTACTGCTGCTGCTTTCCAGCCTGCAAGGACATCCTTTAGGACGCCTTTATCTACCATCTCTCACAGCTTTCTGGGACTTTGTTTTCTGCTCCCAGTGCCAGAAAAGCTCTGGCACTTTGCATGTGTCTCTTGGCAGGACATGGTGTTGGGCACCAAGGAAGACCTGAAGCAAAGTGGCTCTGCTGCAAGGGACAGTGGCACAAGCTAGCTGCCACAGACAGGGCCAGAGAAGGCAGCAGAATGCTCCACAGTACCCCTCTGCCTGGGAGACATTGAGGATGCAGGCTGTGTGGCCTCCTCCCTCCACCAATTCTGCTTTGCCTGCATCGAGGACTGGGCCAGGAGAGCTATGTGCCCACTCTGCAGGCAGCCTTTAAACCTGCTTCTGCACTCAGCGTAAGTGAACGATGATTACAAGGAGTATGTGGTCCTCTCATCCAGTAACCATCAGGAGGATGTGGTCAGAGAGGTGGTCCAGAGCAGAGCCCCACAGTGGCATGACAACCCACACAACTCTGCCAACTATGACAACCCCTCCACTGGCAGAAGGAGGCCTGTAAGGAGCCACCAAGAACAGTGGGATGGCGTAGCTCCAAGGCTCTCCTCCCAGCAGGTTCCTGCACTCAGCGCTTCTCAGGAGCAAAACCCACCAGTGATGGGAGAGCACCTGCCCTGCAGCTACAGCCTACAAGTGCATCATCACAGTGGTGCTGTGGGCTTGGCTTTTTGATTCCTACTGCATCCAATAAACATCCAGATGTTTTCTAAGGGCTAGATTTTTCCCCAAACCAAAGAGCTACCCATTGTAGGGAATACTTTCCAACAGTTTAAAAAAGATGGGTCTGTAAACTCCCCAAATATCCTTGCTGATGCTGTCTTGAGCAAGATATTGCACATCCTTTCCAACCTAGATTTTCCTATGGGCCTCATTTTCCACCTCTGATTCCATACTGCTTACTTCACGTTGGACATGGGAGCAGGGACTGCACATGGTGATGGAGGGCAGCTGTTTTGTACTGCAAAGTTGGACGTGCAGACAGGGAAGTGATCAGACCACTGCACACTCCTTACCTCTCACTCCTCTACTACTGAGCTGTACAGATGCCAACACATAAGGCAGCACAAACTCCTAACTCAGGGTGGTTTTAGAGGGAGCAGGAACTTCCCCAAAGCTGTCAGCAAAGGGAGCTCTGTGCCCTTTTTCACTGGGTACCTTGAGGCTGAGCTCCTGACACTAGTGAGGTGGTTGCTATGCCAGCATAGGTAGAAAGCTGGTAGTTACCAGCATGGTTGCCCCAGGATTGGTGACTCATGGCCATCAGAGGCATGTAGTGGACAGCTTTGGTATGAGGCTGGGAGAGCCCTGGTTGGGGAAGCAGAGGCTACTGGTCACAACAGAAGGTGGCTGCTTCAGTTAGTGATTCTCCTGTCTTTGACAGCTGCAGCCTGAAACAGAGATACGAGCAAATCTTGGCATACAAGTGACAACAGTGCCACAAACACTTCAATATCATCAAAAATCAGTAATTTACTCACATAAAGTTACAACAGCTTGCATGGAATGTAAGAATGGTCAAAAAAATCTACTGAACTGGACCTACTGGTGAAATGAAGAGATAAAGAGAGTATATTCAAATTATGTAGGTAGTTGGAACAAAGTAAGTAGCAAAAAAAAAAAGCCTGTCCTTAAACCATATTAGAAAATACTCTTTCTTTGAAACTATAACCCCATCTAGTGGGACTCCTTTTTAATAGCTGATAGGATTTGATCTGTTCCTTACTGTGACTTTTGAGTCCTTTGTGTTTGCAAAGACCATCAAGCAGAAGTGGGAGATTTCCAGGTTTTGCCTACATCAGATTTCTCCTTAAAAGTATATGATCTGTGCTCCCGTTACGATTACCTTCTCTGTAACAAAGGGTTCAAGCATGCAGGGAACTATCTATGTAATATCTGGATGAGCTCTGAAAAAACTGTGGAAAAGAATTTAAGTATCTAGTTGTATGGGATATAATTGATTATAGGTAGAAAGTACAATGCATAAGTCGTGTCAATCAATGGTCCCTGGAGTACGCAGACTGCATGGATTTTCTTTAGAGTTGTGTGTGGTCATAAGAAATTAATAAATTACAACAAGGAACAAGAGCATAAAAAAAAAGTAATCTTACTAGGCTTTAGTGAATTTAGGCAAACCAGTAATTAATTCTGGCAGTGTACACAGCTAAATTGCAGTCTGAGCACATTCCAATGGTTTTGTTCCTCTTGCCTTTAATAACCCAAAGGAACTGAAGAGGAAAGACAGCTGGTCAGTTCTAAACTCTTCTCACCAGAAACTTTGATGTATGGAATAAGGGGAGCGTGGAGGGCGTTTCTGGACCATAATACTTATAGCCGACATTACTGTAACACATAGCTCAGATTGAAAGAAGCTAAGGCAAGCGTTTACCCTGCAGAATGACCTGGTCCACCTCTTGCACAGACTATTGCATCACTGATAAGAGCTTTCAAGTTGTTTTTATTGACAGCTCACTGAGTAAGATGACCTTCATCTGCACTCTGCCAAGACAGAGCACTCCCACAAGCTGGAGGGACAATTTTCACAGGTTCTACCTAGCTGGGCCCAACCAACAACATCACTTTCTGCATTCAAACATTTCTCTAAACTTTGGTGTGTTTTTCATCAGTAGTAATTTATCGTCACTGACACATAAATTGTTGTCAATTTTCTAGAGCATACACCCAGTGACACAAATGGGGCTGTTATACTTCTGTCAGACCAGCTGCTGGGTACTTGCAAAGCTGGTCAGACAATGTTATTGTTGTTTCTGTCTCAAAGACTCTGAGTCTGTAAGACTGCCAAGACTCGAGCCTTAGAATAAAAGAGCAGATTTGCACACCTATGCCAAACTTTCACCTATCCTGGTTCTGAGACATGAGTGTATGCTCACAGGAAGAGTGGAAAATATGAGCAACAGCAGAGAGATCTTCCAACTAACTCACCCATTTCATGCAGCCAGCAGCTTAGGGGCTTTCTATTGCCTAATAGTCCTTAATGGAGTATTATTCCACAAACTTGTGTAATTGCCTTTTAAACCACTTGTATTTTTGAATCAAAATATCCCGTGGAAATGAGTTCCATGACTTAATGACAATTTGCCTGGAAAAACAGTGGCTTCTGTTTGTTTCAGACCTGTTTGTTGATCATTCCATGTAGCATCCCCTCTTCTTTGTTTTGTTAATTACGTCTTTTTTAAGATGTGAATCAGAACAGGACAGACACCTCTTGGGTTCATGATATGTTGACATAGTAGTTTCAACTTTTTCCTTATTTAGTTATTTCTTAGTATTTTCAAAATTTCTGTTTTCATTTTTAACAACTGACCATTCAGAAAACTATTTATGCAGTTTCTAGTGCCTTTCCTAAGTAGAAATACCAAATTCTGTGATCTGCAAACCAAATGACTAATTAGAATTTTTTCCGCTACATGACCTGTCTTCATTCACCAACACTTTCAGCAATTTGTCATTCACTCAAGTTCATTATATTCTTTTGCAAATCTTTGTTTTGATCATGCTGAACAGTATTCTGTAATAAACTTTATATCTTCATTACTAATCTCCTCTCCAGACAGCTTAAAAATATTGCTTAGCAATATTCTATAAAGCATAGAGCACAGAACTGAGAGGTACTGTACTAGCAATGTCTTTTCATAAACTGAGTATTTATTCCTTCTTTTTGTTTCTAGTTATTTCGTTAACCAGTTCTTAACAAATATTATATACCTAGCTCAGCGTGTGAACAAAACCCTTTCAACTTCAAATTCTGTATGGAACAAGGACATAACAACATAGAATAGCTGTCTATTGAGCCTGAATCAACCCATAAAAGTTGATGGAAGACTTTCTACTTATTTGTACATGAACTGGATTAAATAATTGATATATGTAAATATTCCAATGTTGTAATTTTCAAAATACAATGGTGATTTTAAGCAATATTTTTTACACAAACCTGATGTGATAGCCAGCAACCTGTCTACCTAAAAAAGTTGATACATTAAGCTTATAAATATATATCTTTGTAACTGAGGAAGATGTTTGAATTTAAAAAATTCTCAGTATTTTGAAGCCTGTTAATAAAAAAAACCTCTTAACACCCTGAACTCTGAAGGATGAAGTCCCTTGGTTTTCAAGTCAACAGAAAAATGGTTAAGTCTTCAAAGAAGTAAAAATATTACTATATTTCACAGTGGTGAGTACTTTCGAAGAAATGAAAGGTTTTGTAAGAGCTTCTAGGTTACCAGAACAAAAAAAAAGTGGAAAGCATGGAATTCTACACACAGTTGGGCTGTGTTTGCTAGGAAAAGTAATTTTAAACAGTGTGAGTTGAAATACTAACACCTATATAATAAGAAAGACAATTTTGTATCTAGTTCATGGTAAACAACTTATCCGTGAACCATCTAGTTCATGGTTTCTCTTAAAATGCTGACGTCTACTTTAAACAAAAAAGAACTTCAAAATAAGGTAATAGAAATGTTTTCAAGTCAACACATGCTACATGTGCTCTAAATGTGAACACTTGTTAAATTGCTGTGTAACGTATCTTAGAAGATAAACTTCACAATGTGCTGTATTTAGCAAGTATATAGGTTATTATAACATCTGACAAAACAGATACACAGCCAACAGAAAATGGCATTTTAAACTAACTTTTATTACTCTAACAAACGGAAAAGTTCTGATCCTGTAAACTGCTTGGTACTTAGCAAACACCTGAGGTACTTGTAAAGACAATCGCTTCACTCCAGTAACACCATGAGTAAGAAAGCGCTTGCAGGAAGAAAGTCTCAGCATTGGCTGCACATGGACGTTTTGAGCTCTCTGGTGAACAGTGGATTCTGGTTAGGCAACTGGCCCGCTGTAATGATTTTTCATGCTGTTAGCAGTCATATCCTTATTGTCAGTACTAACATTACCTCAAAGCATTCCATTTGGCCACATTTGGTGAACTGAGAAGTAGTGAGCTCTGCTTCTTACCATAACTTGTGGTTACTTCTGATGATATACGGGCTGTCCTTAGTAAAGTGAGAGGAAACCGAGCTCGCCTTTACAACTGCCGGGTGACGACGGGCCAAGGGGCCCAGCAAGGTGTAACGACGCCGCACAGGATGCTTTTTTGGAAGAGGTTTTACTTTCCGGGCGGGAAGCTGGGAGCGGCCACCGGTGGGACATCCAAGCGATGCGCTACTGTCCGCGCCTCAGCCGCTAACGGTTCCGCCGCGCGCGCCACCGGCCGCGCGCGCCACCGAGCAGCAGGCACGCGCCTTCCAGCCGTCCGGAGACAGTTCGAAGGAAGAGAGGAAGAGGGGGGACGGGAGGGCGGGCCGCGTAGTCACATGGTCTCAGCTGCGGCGCCCCGCCCAGGCGTCGCAGCGCGGCGGAGGCGGCAGTAGCGGGCAGGGGCTGGGGCAGGAGGCCGCCACCAGCTGACTCTACACCCGCTTTTCTTTCGGCCCGGCCTCTCCGGGAGGATGGTGGGAAAGAGATGAGCCCCGAGCCGGAGCCGCCGCCAGCGTCGGCCCGGGAGGGAGAGGAGGAGGAGGAAGCGGAGGAGGAATCGGAGGACGCAGCAGTGGTCGCGCCGCCGCTGCCACCCCCAAGGGAAGGCGGCGGCGTCAGGAAGGGCGGCTGTATCATGCTAGTGGAGAGGGTCGGCCGTATCATGCTAGTGGAGAGGGTCGGCCCGAAGGCGGGCGGCGGCGGCGCGGTGAGTGTGGGCGGGGCTGGGGGCGCTGGGCTCCTTGTGTACGCCGCCAGAGGCACCACGGGGATGTGGGCCAGGCTGGGCCTTGGGGGCCAGCGCCCGCCTCGCGTCCCCGCCCGGCCGCCCCCAGAGCATCCTCCGGTGCCCCCGCGACCCTGGATGCTTTCTGGAAGTCGGGGTGCTGGACTCCCGCCGGCCACGCCGCCTTGTCCCTGCCAGTCCTGGATCTCTACCCGCCCTACTTGTTTATCCCGGGCAGAGGTGGCACCTGTAAGCAGGTGGTTGTAAATGTGATTATCATGACTAGAGCTCAAGAATATAAAAACTTCAAATCATCAGTTTGATATCAGTAGGTTCTTTGCCCTTCCTAAAGGTGTTAAGGTACTTTTAATGTGTTAGTAACCCAGAGGAGATTTAAATAATGTTCTATGGATTTCATTGATCAAATAAGTTATTTTATGTAAGTTAATTCTGAAGTGACTAATTTACACTTTTAAACAATCATTTCTGTATTTGAGTCTTTGACTTCTCTTTTAGAAATGATTATGCCTTCTGAAAGCAGGTTGTGCTCCTTCAAGAAGTGCAGCTGATGTCTGCTGTTCAGTATATTTACTGTTCTAGGTTTGTGTACGGTACCTCCCATTTAGGACTCCAGATGATGCATATGATGCAGTAACCCAATCTGAAGTCGGAATAGAAAAGTAACTGTAAAAGAGCCCTTTAACTTTTTAGTTAAGGAATGTAAGCTTTCGGGTTTATCAGCACAGATGATGTGATGAAAGAAATAAAGGATTGTGTCTATATATAGAAGAAAAACAGATGAATTTATTTAAATATGAACAGTGGGTAGGAAATGAAGTGTGTACAGGTAGAGGAATTAATAAATCAAAGAACTTCAATTTCTTTCTTTAACTTTAAAGAAGAGTAAAACTCAAATGGAAAATAAATCCATAATTGCCAAAGGTGCTAATCTGTTTTTTTGATAATTGATGGAGTGTTTGTTGAAGTTAGATTAAGTATTAAAATAGTGCTTTTGAGTACTTAGCATATGATATTTTATCAGTTTGAATATCTAGCTTTTAAATGACAACTTCTGAATTTGTAAAATGATCTCTGCTTCCTGACTGCTTTTTTTTTTGACCCCTCCCTCCTACTTATGCCCTTAAGGAACTTTGTGTTCCTGTAAGGCATCTCTTACAAGAGAGAAAGACATGGGGCTCTAGCCTTATCTTCTGTAGATTGGTGTACCAGTTATACAATTGTACTTGCATCACCTGAGGGTCTGCTTCACAGTTCCTGACTGAACAGTCTGTTTCCTACTTTGTTATTACAGTTCCTGCACCTCCCTGTGATTGTCATGTGGCTGTCATATTGCTGGAACTCACTCTCCCTGGGCTTCATTGAAGGAGCTTATTCAGACTAAGAAAATATGAGGGGCCAGATCATGGCTTTAGATAATTGTAGAGATCTCTTTGATATCAGTGGGAGTGCATCCCTGGCATTTAAAAGTGGAAGCTTGCCCTTTGGGCTGTTGACAAAGAAGTAAATACAGAAATGAAATTTTGGCAAACTGCTTCTTTGGTTTGCAGAGGATGTTTTAGTTTTTATTCTAATTCTTTTGCCACATCAGATCAGTATGACAAAGTGGAAGAGTATGATCAGGTCTATCAGGGGGTGCAAAGCTTTCTCCCTTCACCCCCACAGCTTGGGGGTAACAAGCTTCTGTTTTTTTATTTATCTGTAACTGACTTCACCCTGTTGAGTACATTGGCTTCACTGAATTGAAGAACTAAAATAGAAATGCTGAAAAAATGACTTTTTATGAATTGAATTATTGGCTCAAAACTAATAAGAACAATGGTGTGTTGTAAGTAAATTCCACTGGAACTAAATCAGTTTTTGTTGGCTGCATTACCCCAATTTCAGTGAACTTCAGAAATTGAAGTAAACGATGCCTTAGACATTTTGTTACTAGTTATGAAGTCTTGTTTCATTCGAGTGATGAACACTGGTAGTATAAAACTTAGCGTGACATTCAGAATATTTATACCATGTACCTAATTTCTATGCAAACTATTGTCAGTAAAATAATGCCACACTAAGGAAGATTTATTTAGCAAAATACAGTACCATACCATCTAAATCAAGTACTCTCATAGGAGAAGTCCCCAAATGGGATATCTAAGAAGAATTCAAGAATTAATCATATATTAGTTTTGTGTTCTTGGGCATTATAAAATGCCTCAGCTATTGTGAAGCCCAAGACCTCTGTGCTTTTTAGAAACATAATGAAAGCATTCTGAAGGTTAAAACTGTACATATGGAAGTTTGCCAGGCTTTATTCATTAAACAGTTTTACGCAGTGAAGCACAATTGGTATATACCCAAAGAATTACAGGTTTTTAATCTTCCTGCTAGCATTTTTCTTTTTAATACTTAATAAAAAGTATTGCAAGGTGAAACTGAGGCAGCATGATTAAATGTTAGGAGACTTTACAGAAACACCTTTCAGTCCAGTAAGCTGGTTTCTTAAATTTCTTGCTTGTAGGATTTAAATTGAATTGCTAGGAGTGAGTACATTGTTCAAATTAACAGTTCGGGTATTTAGTCTTTTGTGAAGCACTATTTTCTCCCACATAAAATTTTTTTCTGTTAAATCTAAGTCACTAGAGATTATCAGTGTTGCCTTCTCAAGGTTGCCGATGTCATTCTGAATCTTCCCATCATGTGAAATTAACACTGAGTCTGAATTCTGAACCAGGAGTCATTAGCTGCTGTCTTTATAAACAAATCACCCTTGCTTATATTCATGCTGAGGGGGCACTTTTGCTGTTCTGAGTTTGCTGCTACTGATCCTCCAGCAACCTGGAAGGTTTTGTGTCCAGAGAGTACTATGTTAGGCTACAGCGATATAAACTTGATTATATAAATAAGACTTGATATTTTATTACTGAAGATCCAAACTTAACCACTGGGTAACAAGCTTGAGTAATTATCTATTGCATGGAGAAGCATATGAATTAACTAGTCTGTGCTTTTTAGAGGGATTTCTCAGTGTTGTACATCCTTCTACATTTTAGGAAGGAAACTTCGGCAATGAATAAAGCAGCTTGCAGTTTGTTATAGCGCAGTATGCTAGTTATATATTATTCCTATAAAAAGTAACTTAATCATACAATGCACTACTGTAAATCTGAGCTTTCAGAATTTGGCAGAGTGTATGGTAATTGTTCTCTTGGATGCTCTTCCTACCCTCGATGGCCTTGGTCTCAAAGACTGAGAGAGAAATGATGTTTTTGCATTTTACAGTCCTTAGAAGATTTCTGCTTCATAAACTTGTCCTATCTAAACTTAACAGGAATGTATTCCCAGCAGAAAAAATGGTGTTGCAAGACATTCTAGACCCTGCAAATAAATTATGTGAATTACCATGCAATTTAAACTTGCTGTCTTGGCTCTAGCTTTACTTATTTTCTTGTATTTTAGTATAAGAAGGCAATGACTGTGGATTTCACACCCTTCTTATCACTCCCAGTTCAGTAAAATCCCAGTTGTATCTTCCTGCAGATGTTTTAACTGCAGCTTGAAGGAACCTGCTTCAGCATTCCTCCATACCTTTGGCAGTGCTCTTCGTCAATACGAAAATAGGCTATTCAACAATGTGTATTGCTTAAAGCTTCTGAACAAAACAAGCAGTAATGGGATAAGAGCTTTACATGGATCTAATAAGAATGGTTAGAACACCAGAAGCAGAGGGTTATCAAGGCAGGCACATCATGTGTTTATGCAGTAATATAATGATAATCTTTTTCTTAACATGGTGTATCTTTGAGTGCACTTCTGCACACTATTGGTGGATGCTAAACTGGGGTCTTTCTTGGAATTGTGTTTTTCCAGGATCACATTCCTGGCAATAGTAGTTATACTATACATGGAATTAAAATTGTTTTTTTCATGTCTCTATTGGTTAAATTTATCTACGTTAATTTTAATCTGCTATTCAGTTTGTTTTACTAATTCCATCAACTTCTGATGTTTTTCCCTATTGCCCTCTAACTTTTCTCATGTGAATTGTATGTTGTCATCAGTGAACTTTCTTTTTGCTTTCACGTTTTTACAGCTTACTTATGAAGGTGTTAAACTGTATAGACATAGACCCTAGGACAGAGCACTGGAACTTAAAACATCCCTCTGCTGTGAAAACAAATTGTTGCTTTTTAAAAAATTTATCTTGTTTCTTTTTTAATTTTTTGTTTTTCTTTTTAATTCCTGTATAGAGTTTACAGCCTTTTCTGCTTACTTTTGGTGAGGGTCTTTGAGGATGTTGACTTGAATTTTCAGAAAGTTTATTAACACGATCTCCCTTATCCATACATGTTATTTTCAGGAATTTTTTAAGACAAGATTTCTCATTCCAAAGTCTGCATGCACAGGCTTTTCCATTTTGGAGGAGATGTGGTTTTGATACTCTAGACCTGTGGCATATGATTTAGCGTAACTCTTTCTTGAGAGAGCACATCACAATCTTACTGTCCAGTTATAAATCTACTTAAGGTATTTCTTTTGCAACTGAGATACAAGTTTGGACAATATTTGAGCTGAATTAGTTATGATTTATATTCCAGTTCACAAGGTATATCTAAAATGCTAAAAGGTGCCGAGTTGGAAAGTACTTTGACTTGAGTTCTGTGTATTTTTTCACTGCATACAAGTTACATGTTTTAGACTGAGTTTTGTACACATTATCCTTTGGTTATCACTTCATGTGACAAAGGCAACTAAGGTCTTTAGGATGGAAAGAATTCTTTCCAGTTCCAAAAAATGTTTGTGAGCAACAGTTTGAATTAAGGTGCTTCCTAAATACTGACAATAGGCAGTAGAAAGATGTAGACATACAGTATGCCTAGAGAGCTACCTGAATAATACATGCAGAGAAAAGAGCGCCCATAACATATGATTGGTGGCATAATACGTGTGCCTAGAATAAGCTAAAATGATTAAATAATGATGTAGTGAAGCATACCAGGGAAAGTTTGCATTTAAAATGGTTGAATTTTGAGGGGAAACTCAGAAAATAGCAGTGAAGAAAGGGAATGTGTTTTATAATTTGGCATGAACTTCAAGGTCTTAATGATTCACACATGAAAGCATACTTCTCAAAATATTTCACTGGTTGTGTTTAGTTGTTTTCTTGGAAACATGAGAATGACGTAGTGGACTGCAGTGCAGGTGGTTGTGTGAAAAAAAAAAGCAGTTAATTTTTGAAGGGGGAGAATGTTTCCGTATGCATTTTTTAAAAAAAGTAAGAAAATTCTTTGTACTAATGCACTTGAATGTTGGTTTAAATACTATAGAAGGACAGTGATGAATGCTGTTTGCAAATTTCTCTGTACTGAAGTAAAATTGCCAACTAGTAGGCTAAAGAGACCATGCTGCTTGGTGGGAAAGAATTTCCTGGAGGAGGATGTGGGGGTAGAAAGGCAGGTTCCTGTGATTGTCTGTTCAGAAGTTCAGTTTGAGTTTGATTGTATCTGCTTGAGGGATAACAGAATTATTCGACAGGAAAGGTACTTCAGGGAGATCTCTTCCTTCTCAGGGCAGCATCATCTGTGAGGCCTGAGCAGGTTGCCTAGGGCTTTTCCAGCTAGATGCTGAAATGCTTAGAGGACAGAGAATTCGTGTTTAGCTCTTTGGGCAGTAGGCTCTGCTGCTTCACCTTCAATGGGAGGAAAAAAGCATGCTAGATTTATCTAGTCAGGAGTTTTTCTTAGTCTGCCTAGTCAGGACTATATGACCCTCATCAAAGTGTGAAAATGTTGGAAAGGGGCTCTGGGAGACTTTAGGATTTGAATAGTGAGAAGTGGTTTTGTTCTGAGATAAGCACATTCATTTAGAGAAACAAACAGTTAAGCATGTTGGACATTAGATGTTAAGGTGTTTTTGCAGCAATTTGAACAAAATAATTACAGGTTTGAATTAACAAGTAAATATTACCTAAAAGTTGCATGAATAAATTAATACTACCAATTCTAGCTTTACTCTGAAGTTCTGGGACTGGCTGTAAAATTCCATTTTGCTGTGGTGTACTTTAGAGTATGTGGTGCTACCTCCCCTTCAAAATGTCTGAGATAAGGTATTCTTACTGATAACTATGTTGCAATTTTTTACCCTTTTCTATGAGCAGTTCCTTGCCAGTTGGCTTTATGATTTTGACATGTTCTCATGGGTTTATTAGTGTTCAACAGCTGTCTTCTGCTTTTAAAAAAAAAATTGTATTGCATGCCAGTAGTTGTCCTTGTTGCCTTCAATTTTTGGGTTTATTCTGCCTCCAGTAAAGGCAGAAGAGAAAATATTCTATAGAATTGGGTGTGGGTGAAAGGAAGCATAGAAGGAGCAGAAGTGTGAAATTGGAGAAATAGTAGATGTCTTTTTAGAACTTCTGGGGTTCAGATTTTATAATGATGGCCTTAAACTTCTGTTGTGAAGCATTTGAGATTATGTAATGTTTTGCTCATTAGTGATTATGCAAGTGTAATAGCTTGACCAGCAGCTGCATTTGAAAGCAATCATAATGTTCATACATAATTTCTCTGCCACACAATGGGCTGTCATATGAAGATCTGTGTGCATAGAAAGTAAGCTCATATCAGATTTTAAGACTTTTTTGAGGGCACTTAATTTTTAAAATTAACACTTTAAAACTTGGGGGTGAGGAATAATGATGAAAGCAACTTGTATGTTGGCCATATCTGGGCTATTTCTGAAATCCTGCTTAATTAATCATAAAGAGTTCATTAGGTTGTCCCCATATTGTCTAGTTAAAGAAGCCTAAAGCGCTTTGTGCTTCAAGTTTATAACCATTTCTGTATACATGTTTCAAGTGCATTGTTCATGTAAATTGCCTGCAGTTGTATTCTGTTGCAAGTATTTTCTCAATATAGAAATGAACTACACCCATTACTTCTGGGGTAGCTTAGTCTTGAATGCAAGTGTGAAGTGTTTTTAGAAAGCTTTTTGATTTTAAAATGAGTAAAGACATTTGTTGCTTTTTATGAGTGGTCCAGGCTGTGTATGTGATCAATCATAAGCTGTTTTCTTTTCTTGAAAATAACTTGATGCTTGATTAAAAATGCAAAACTTTCCTGGTATGTGTTAGTACTTGCAGAAAAGATGGACATCCAGAAGTAACTGTCTGCATTGGTCCATTTAACAATGTCAGTGAATTTTCCTGTTTGTAGGATTTTAGTTTCCTGATACATTTACTTGCACAAGTGTTCTTGAGTTAATCTAGACATTTAGGGCTCTGTAAAGAAAACTAAAAATCATCAACTATGGTCTATGTGGATTATAGATCACTAACTATTAAAATATCTGATGTGGAATGCTTGACTTCATTTTGACAGATGCACATTTCTTTCATGATTTAAATTCTAGCTATCTAGGTTATTTCTTGAATCTGAAAGGCTGTAGAGATTTCTGGTTTTTTAGTAGTTCAGTGCAACTGTCTGTAAGCTGCATGATGCTGCCAAAAATCATTTGTAGACTATTTCAGTCTCCAGGAAATGCTCATTTAGGTTAAATGCAGCAAAAATACTTTCAAGGGAGTTTTTAAAAGGGTTCTGAAGAAAAAAAAATATTCAGGTCCTTTTAAGTATATATGTACATCACCTTTCTGGTAAACCACTGTTGTGTTAAAAGGAACATAATCTTGGTATTTGTCTGCCAGAGTCCCAGAACTTTCTCTGGTCTGTTTATCAGAGTCGCCACAAAGGACTTTCACTGATTTGTTTGTATCAGAGTCCCTACATAGGACTTTCACTGTATCAGATTCACAAATAATTGGAAATTAATTATTATATTGAGAGTGACAGAACAGATTTGAGATTGCCGTTGATAAATTCACTAACTACAATAGCGCTACTAATTAAGGCTAATACTGCTAGCAGAAAATAGTAATAATACAACAACAACCTGAGGTTAACATTGACCAGAGGCTGTAAGGTTCGGTGCTTACCCAGAGAGGTGTCCATGCCTGGGGTGGAGGAAGAGAAGGCAGCCCATTGACTGGTCCATCAGATGTTGGGGTTCTTACCTCCCAATTTAACCATCATTTTCTCCTTCTTTTTATACCCCAAATTAGAAGGTTCTCCCTGCCTCAGGTGATGTGTAGTATGGTTTGAGTGGAGAGACAAGTGCCATAGTCATACATGTTTAATGTGATCTCTGTAATCTTCATTAGCGTGTGCAGGGGTGTCAACTGGAATATGCGTTTCACAGGTAATGAGGCAAAGGGTAGCTGTCAGATTTAGTAGCAGTTTCTCAGAAACACAGAAATATGCAGGTTCCTGTTATCTTGTTGTCCTTTCTGACCAGAAGCAGGGCTGTCCTGCCTCAGCAGGGCCCCCTCCCTCTGCATCCTGTGATAGCCAGGCAAGTCTCCTCTCCCCTGGGTTGCACTGGAGATAGCAAGGCCTCTGAGCACAGAGGACCCCACCTCATTATGCAAGTACCACAACCATGTAAATCTCACATCAAATATGCATGTGATAAAAATATCATTAAAAAAACCCTAAACACTTCAGAATTTCATTTTAAGTGGTATTAGAACTGTTTGAATGCAAACCAGAAGTTTACGGTCCAACATGTTTAGTGATACAGAGGTGTGGCAGGAAGGTAAGTAGAAACAGGAGAAAGGCTGGGGAATGCGATATCTACTCTCTACTGTAACATTTGCCTTTCCAGAGCAAAACGCTGTGGAAGGGATATTCAGTGTAAGGTATTTCTTTAAAAAAATTTACTATAGGTGATTAGCTTAAATGAATCTTGTAATGCAAGTGGCCTTTAAACTTATAATTTCTATTAATCTAGATGAATTGAGCAGGGGAGAAACACTAAAAGAGTCTCTGCTGTCCCTTTGTCATGGGCTGTCTTGACTTCTTTGGCTTCAGTGAGAGACCTTGAGTTTCATGTTTTCACTAGTTTTCACTTGCTGAAGTGACACAGTCTGGTTGATACTTGTCACTAGATTGTATTTCTCCAACTGAATCCTGCATTGTTATGCTGTGCAAAGTGCAAGAGAAGTGTGCCTTAATAGTTTGGTTAAACTTCAGGTGTGTATGGGAGTATGAGGTGAGAGCACTCTACTGCTCCTTTCAGAGAATTACAATCCTATGGGAGTGTAATGACTTTGGATTGCCTAGAAACACTGAAAAACAATCTTCTAAAGGATAAGTGTTAGGGGAAAGGGAAGGAGTAGTTTTGGAATCCCGGAACTTTGTAAAACAATTACTGTGGTAAGGAGCACACAGAAATGAAAGAAAGCAGCATTTCTGGTTAAATTTGCTTTGTCCAAGGGGTCTGCTTGCTTCATCTAAATTAAAGGGTTCCAGATCTCTCATCTGGGATCCAGTCCTCGGGACATGAATGGCAGTGGTTTCACAGCATCATGAGCGCTTCTGTAGTTTGATAGTTCTTCATGGGATTACTTGTTGACCAGTAGACTATGTCCTGGATCTGTAGTCTGTGGGCACACAGAAGCATAAAATCAGTTGGTCAGCAGTTTACAAGTTGTACAGACGACATAAGCTGCCTCTTCTTTTCTCTACTTTGTCAGTTTCAAATACAAAAATTGGTGTTCTTCAGGTTTATACATTGCCATAATTTTATTGTAATGATGATGTGATCTTCATTAAAGAAGGTCTGATTTTGTTGTCGCTTGTAGAGGTGGCAGGGAGAGTTACACCATTTGTCACAATGTTGTGAAAAGATTGTGAATAATGGTCAAGGGGGGAGGAAGCATAAAGGTGTGTTGGAAGTAAGAGCAGTAGAGGACAATGTCAGGAATCAGGAAAATAGCTCGCTTCAGTCAGCAAGATCTTGAGGGAATATTCTTAAGTTCCTTGGAGACCTTTAGCAATTTTGTAATATTTTTTTCTCTGCCCTTGTTTGGCTTGTTATTGTTCCCAAGGGCTTGGTAGTAGGTCATCCTGAAAGCTGGTTATGCTCAAAGTATGTTTGTAAGAGATCTTTGCACATGTCATGAATGGGGTGTGTACAAACACTGCATGTGTTTTTCTTTCTTAGCAACAAGGTGTTGGTCGGCCAAGCGTACACCATGCGGTGGTGGTCATATTTCTAGAATTCTTTGCCTGGGGCCTCTTGACAACTCCAATGCTAACGGTAAGTGTCACTTATCAGCTGTAATCTTGGCAGTAATGATAAAGATTATTTGCTAATTCCTGTTAGATTGGGATTTTAATTTGTTTAACATTTCCTGCTTACCTCATTAACTGAATTCCAGGAATCTTAACGTTAAACAGTGCACAGTACTAGTATACTGCAGCAGAGATCTTGGCTGCTGGAAGACTAAAAGATAGTGAAAAATAAATCTAGCAAAATGATATACTACTCTTTAACTTCTGTTTGCCTTTTAGAGTAACATCATTTTAGTGTATTGAAGAAATCTCTCTGGAAATTACGGATTTTTCTAAGTCTTCATTGTTCAATTTATCTTCCAGTCATAACAATTCAATAAGCTATGCATCCCACAGTAAACTTTGTATGCTGTTGTGGGCTGGCTGTTTTGCTAGCATGTAACTTGAAGTTAAATGTAGAGGCTTTCATTCAAGAAATGGACTTTGTAAGTATTTAATCTGTTCTGGAATGCAGTTATTTTCCAGATGAATAGATAATTTGAATGTTTGGTAATAGGATATGAAACCTTTCATCTGAAGACCTGAGTCTTATTCATTGAAATCAGACCTGCCTGAGAAAAGTCATCAAAAGTCTGTTAGTTGAGTTTTTCATCAGATAATATCTGAGAGCACTTTGAATACATGACGAGCAAGGTTTGTTTTGAGGGATTGAAAGACCTTGGAGCTAATTAATTAGTTTTCTTCTCCAAACTCCAAGTAAAATCCAAGCAAAAAATGCATAACTTTTGAAAGGTGTTTGTCTAACCTTACTAAAGAAAATTGCCCATCTTGTTAACATATCTGTTTATATGGATTTTTTTAGTGTCTCACTAACTGACCATCCTGTCATACTGTCTTGCTAGTGTCAAAATACGGGGAGGTATGCTGAGTGGCCTTTCTTGTTTCTTTTTTGTTTCATTTTTTTTTCTTCATCAAAATGCTCAACTTCAAGTTGCCTAAGCTTGACACTTCTCATTTTTTAAAGGAATAATGTGCAAATAGTAATTCTCATGCAGTCTTCAGAAAACGCCCCACTTCAATGAAACTGTATGTTAGGTGGGTTCTTCAATAGTTTCTCAGTAGTATACTCCAGTTGAGGTAGTTCCACATGAATTTTTACTTCTAGTCACATGCAGCTGAAATGTTAGTTCTTGAAATTAGTATTTATCATTGCACTGTGTCTAATGGGAGTGTTATCAAATGCTTCCAATGTAAAACTAAATTCTTATTTTGACTAAGTATGTGGATCCAGTACAGTCATGGTCTTGGATGTCTCATATTTTGAACGTTGTGTTCATGTCTTGCATGATCTGGAATTCTTAGGAGGCTGTTACATTGAATTCAAAATTTAATTTAAAGCACTGAGTTACATATGATGGTGTAACTTACTTTACAGAGGTGTAAATGACTTCTGTGTTCTCAGGGATGATCTTTATTTGTAATCAGCTTTGCACACACTGAAAGGCTGCTGTTTGTTTTAAATAATTTCAAATCTGGTTTGATACTTTGCACCCCTATGTCTTATAATGTACTTGTAACTTACTGTGGCCCGCTGATCAGCCAGCATTACTAGAAGTCATGTAGAGATTTCAAATGAGCAAGGTTCAGCCTTTGAACTGCCAGCTGCCTGCTTCTCCTCAAGTGAGTTTGTCTGGTAGGAAAGACAGAGACGGAAATATCTGGCCTGTTGATCAAAGCTCATGATCACTCAGGTTTTTTTCTAGTTGTGTTGTGATTGTCCAGGTTGTTGTCAACATTCAATCAGATTAAAATGTTGTGTCATCTGTTATCAAAAGAAATAGTATATATTATGTGATGACATTATTTAAAATTCATTTTGTAGAGTACTTTTTCACTTCTTCTGACATCTGTCAGCAAAGCTGTAGTGTTTGTTACATAACACTAAGACAAAGTTTTAAAGTGTTTATAAAGCATAAAAAGGCTATTTTGCTCACAGACTGCCCAGAGCTTATGCTCATTACTCTTACGGACTTGTGAGCCAATTTTAATAAATCATCATAAGCAATATTAATCACTTATTGGCATATTCTGTCTTCAGTATCATCTTTTTTTTTGAATATGGAAGTATTTCTGTTGGTAGGACTTGAGTAAGGAAGTTCCCTCTACGAGTTTGTCAGCTTAGTTTCTCTTGTCTATAAAGTAACAGAAATTAATCTTAAAAGCTTGAATCATTATTAGCAGTGATTGCCTCTCAGGAAAGATACTGGAGAACAATTTACAGAAAGATAATTACATTTGATGCTGTGAGCTTCCTGCTTGTTTTGTTTTTTCTTTTTCTTTCTTTTATTTTTAAGTCATATACGTTAGATCTCTAATTTCAACCCTAACTTTTTTCATCTCCATTCATATTGTAAGATTAGTGATCAAACTGGTGGAGAATTGTTTAAATATCTAAACAGAAGATGAGGCAAGGAGGAAAAAGGAGCGTAAATAAGCAGAATTACCTGATTAGTAGTTAAGGTGGGAAAAAACACCTTTTATCAAGCCTGTTATTTGAGAATCTTGATGATCCTTGAAAAATGCTGCTGATACTTTTCAGTGACACTGACGTGTTGTGTTTCTTCAGGCTAGTGGCTTTCTCAGTGTGCATATGAATAATTCCAAGTTGTTGTCACTTACCTATAGATAAAAACAGAAAATTAGTTTGAAGTGTGTGTGCATACATGCTTTGATCGTTGCAATAACTTCTTTAATTGACACAGCAGCACCTGAGAGGCCTTTTAACTCTCTTGCATATTTATGGTAAATCTGTTTAGTATAGATTAACATGCTTGCCCTTGAATTAAGACTGCTAGTAAAGCACCTTAAATGAATTCATAGCTTTACTTAAAGGATGAAACACTCAGAATGTTTCTAGTATTTATAAGCATCTGTTTGTTCTAACTGTAAGACTATTGAATATCTGCAGTTTCTTCAGAAACAGTTTCGTAAGTGCCTTTTTGGGTACTGTTTTTTTGTTGATAGAGTATGTTAGCTAAATCTTATTTCTCTCTTACTAAGTAACAATGATTGGGTCAGCCTTTTGAAGGGATTATTTACCTCAAAAACTCATTGATTTGTGCCAGATGGAGATGCTTTTTGCTTACATTGATATTCTTTCTGAGCAAAGTACCTCAAAACAAACTATCTCTGCAGCATACTATGGTCAATACAAGCAGAGGGATTTATGCCAATAAATTGATATTAAACTTTGTCAATATTTTCTCATGAAAACAAATAAGAGCATAATTCTGGATAAGATACTTTTTTAACAAGTCTCGATAGAGCCACCTTGTTTTAAAAATAAAACTTAAACTTTGAATCAACTTTCTCCTGTCACTCCTGATTCTAATAATGGGTTTTTTTTGTCCCCAATTAGGTCTTACATGAAACATTTCCTCATCATACATTTTTAATGAATGGTCTCATTCAAGGTGTTAAGGTAAGATTTTTTTTAAAACCTCTGACCTAAATAGTCTGTGTGTTCCTGTGTTGTAATTTCTCTCTCCTGTGTTCTCCATAGGAACATACAGAACACTGAGAAAGTAATTCATTCTTAAATCATATTTTCATTGTAGTGGTTGTGTTCTTGGACTCAGTTCAAATTTTACTACTAAATGATAGCATCTTGAAACAGGTAGACTATTTCTCAGAAGTTGGTAAGTTCCTCTCATTTGAGTAGGTGCCAGTTGTAGCTATTGTAATCTTGACAAAGGTCCTTCTGAGAATTGAGCTTGGTTTTTAATGTCTGCTTCCTAATGTTAGATGATTTATATAAAAAGCAGATTAATGCAGCCGTGATGATACCATTGAGATAAGAAGTGAAGCATTTAAACACTGTGATTTTTGTCCAAGGTGTGCTGTAAAAGTTAACTTTCAGCAAGGTTGGTTGTTTTTTCTCCTGGTCTTTTTTAATCAGTTTTTGAGTGTTCTGTGATGGTCAAGATATTCAGGGCAACTTGCAGCTTACTTAAATCACTATATTCACACAGTGGTCATGCTGGATTTTTGCCAAAAAAAGAAGCTTGCAAAATTCCTCCAGCATAAATAAACTTGAAAGTCACTTTTTTGCTAACTTTTTTGTCTTACTGAGAGGCTTCAAAGCACATAGTGTAACTTATGGCTAAGTTAATTTATAGCACCCAGAAATTATTTAGCTCTGTATTCTGTAACAAATCTAAAGTGTTGTTTTTAGCTGTAAGAACATGACATCTTAAGGTGGACTTTTCTGTCATGGTATCTTTCATGGTGGATTGGCAGAACACCATGCGCTAGGGATGTTCAGATGTCTGAAACTGAAAGAGGAAGCTAACTTTGCATTGTTTTCTTAGAAAAACAAAGTTCATGTTCCCCTTTGTGTTTTTTTTCAACTCTATTCACAAGTGTAATGTAACTATGAGTATCTGTCTCCGTTTAGGGCT
>VYZX01004420.1:94715-120129 GCA_013401335.1 Brachypteracias leptosomus | reverse complement strand
AACATTCCGTGATTCTGTGATACCGGTATAAGCTCACCAAATTTTTTCACTAAAGATATTTTCAGGAAATTCAAGAAAGGGATTCAAGCATCAGTGGAATAAGTAATGAGAAAAATTAGATTGCAAATGGGGGTTTTTGTTGCTTCTTGTTTTTTTTTTTTACTCAATACTTTTTCTTAAGACAGTTATCTAGTTTACTCCCTTTACTCCTGTGAACACTGCAGTATTTGCACAATTTATTCAAAATAAGCTGAATTCCATTCTGGTACATACATTACCATGAGAATAATTTACAAGTAGCTTAGTATTAAAACATATGGAGTACATAGGTCCCAGCAGAGGAAAGTGCTTTAATATTGGTTTACACAGTTAAAGTTTCCACTAAATCCAGCATAAAATTTGGCTGGATTAGATCAGCATTTTGCGTCAACAAACCCTACAATCATAGTTCAAAATTTGTATCTTGTGGGTCACATACAAATTAGAGCTTAAACTTCACATTTTAGAATGAAGCTGCAAAGCCAGAGCTGTGGAAAAAAGTAGTTTTATGTTAGCGAAGCAGATTAGATCTGAAGGCTTTTGACACAGAAGGATTAAACTTGTAATACTGTCTTCTCAATTATATTCAGAAATACACCAATTCATTCAGAAATCAGTGTTTCACATTACTTCATGATGTATCTAACTGTCCATACATAATCGTTTAGGACAGAAGATGCCTCCACAATTACCTATGGAAGGGTGTAAAACTGCTTGTCATTCAGATATTTAAGATGAATAAATCAGTGTTCCACTTCAACATACCTTTTTACGCCGCGATACATAATATAGCTACACCATCTGTCATGATCTGTACTGTCAATATCCTAGAAGTGAAAGAGGAAAAAAAAAGTCAAACGAATAAGGCGGGCTTTCCTTAAAGGTAGGCTTTAAACCAGTAACAGAACCAATGTGTAAACCTTCTGCAGACAAATGTTTTGCCTAAAACATTGTAGTAAGGTAGAAAGAAAAAAAAAAACCAATCCACTGTTAGATTCAGACAAATCAGACCACTTTTTGACATCTCCTGACAGAAAATCAAACTGCAAAACCCAGCTTTAAAACATAAAAATGACAAAATTAGAGGTTGGAAGGGATATCTGGAGGTCACCCCCCTCGCAGCCCCATGGTCAAAGTGACTCCAAGCAGGTTCCTCAGCGCCTTGTGCAGCCAACTTTTAAATATCTCCAACGGTGGAGATTTCACAACTTCTCTGGGCCCTTGTTCTAATGCCCAACAACCCTGTGATTTTTTTTTTCTTTCTATTATCTAACTGACGTTTCCCTTGTGACAATTGTTGTCCCTTGCCTCTTGCTCTTTGACTGTGTAACTCCACCTTCTCTAACATGTCATGAGGTAGCTGAAGATTGTATTTGAAAATGTGTATGTTTTCTTATATGTCTAAGTTACCAATTTGAAATATTAAGCTGAATGTTTCATATATGTATTATCTTTAACTGATAAAAGAAGTAGTATTTTTACATTACCTGAACATTTCCATTTTCTATTAATTCAGTATAATCTCTGGAGCCAGGAGCTGAAGTGATGTATCCTAGAAATACAACTTGTTTAGAGCTAGTCTTCAATAGATTTGAAACAGCTATAGCCTGCAGTTTTCTGTCCAAGTCCTCTCTGAAAGAAATGGGAAAGACTTTAACATACATATATTTTAGCTTAAAATCTTTGTGCTGTAACATAGTAAACCACAAATGAATCTGGTACCTTTTTATTGCTCAGGATTAAAGAGTATGAACATGCACAGAAAGCTCAGTGATTCAAAAGGATCACTATGTTCAAAAATGCCAGACGGTTGTGGTAGATGTAATTAGGGTTCTCTTCCTAACCATTATAGGAACGACCTTTTCTATTATTGTTTTGTTTTTAATACTGATCTCATCACTAGGAAACGTGAATGTAAATGCTTTGGTTATTTGAGGCTTTGTCTCTGCCTGCACTTGAGATTTAATTGTGCTAGCATAGCATAGGGATCAACAAAGAGCTCACAAGCTAACAAAAATTTTATGATGGACAGATCATGGTAAATACAGTCTTAAAGTCTGGGTCATATAATTTATGAAATACAACTTAAGAGCTACTTCATCCCATTAACACAACTTAATGGCATTTGGCAGATATTCTGTATCTCCTTAACAAGATTTACTCAACAGTTCCAACATGACCAGAAGCGATAGCATAAGTGGAGCCTGGTAAAATGCTGAATTGGATCCCGTTCCCTGTTCTTGGATTTGTCATAACGTAATGTAAAGGCAATTCTCTTTCTATGATGTTAGTAACTTCAAACAGTTGTGTAAAGCATTTCTCTTCTATATTTTTGTAGACCAGGCTAAATACCATTGATAAGGGGAGTTGATTTTGGAGTCTGTAATCCCCAAAGAAGACAAGAATTTAAATGCTGCTATGCTTTCTAAACAGCAGTACCTCTGACTGAAGCAAATGCATTAGGGAGTACGAGCACACAGACAGGAGACACCTCAATCATTTAAATAGAAGCCTGACCTAGGTCCATGTGAAGTTGCCTGCTCAGCTAGCTGCTGTCTCCACAATTACACTTCTCCAGAAGATGGGTTCTTTTAAATGACACAGGCATTGTTAGATTCCCACATTTTAAAAAGTCTTTTAAAAAATATCCCTAGTTATCCAGTATTCTATAGTTTATGTCATCCTAAGCACCAGTTGAAAAAAGATGAAAACCAAGCAGTTGTGTGCGCTGTTTAATTACAAATTCATTCACCTCAAACCCCAATCCAATTTGCACTCATTTCCAATGTGTCTCCTCCTCTTTTCTCCTTCAGCTTCATCTCATCTCTCTGTGAGGGGGGATTACAGTGCTATTTTCTTCTCTTTTGACAATTTCTCAGAGAGGCAAGTCTAATCATCTGTGTGAGGCACAGAATGAAATTCCTTTCAAGAGTTCAAATTGGGAGTGGTTTCTGACAACTATACATGATTAGTAAAAGGGAAATCCATAAACAGTTTGCATGCTTGGAGCACAGCTCCTACACAGGGCAAGGAAATGGGGAAGCTCTGTATGGAATAATGAGAATTCCTAGTGATTTCTGAGTAGGTTCTTTGTGTATTATATTCTGCACGCAATCCACAAATTGGCCTCTCCATGAATTATAACCTATACAAAAAAGTCCAAATCTTACTACGTGACTATAAACATACTACATATTGCAGCAAATAGAAAATACAGCTACATGAAGCAGCACGAAACTATCCCTTAGTAATATTCATTGTGTTCAAGTAATAAATACATTGTTTTAAAGTAAAGAACTGAAATAAATATCTTAATCTTTTCCATCACATATTTGAGTTATTGGTACAATTCTTCCTTTGAGAATCCAGAGATCAGATTTCATATTTCCAGTTTCACATTGTTAGAAGGACATTGAATGAGTATTTTTGTTGCTGCTTCAACACTGTCCTTTCTTGGAGGTTTCAGAATTGTTACTTTCTATTTTAATAAACAGCAATTGTCCATTCGTGCTATCCATCCGTAACTATCTGCATTTGTGGAACATAACAGATCTATTCACACGCAGATGTATTTGTAGCCCTCTTGCTTGTTGTGGTTTCGCAGAACTATACCTTTATATCTCTAGTAACTCAGATATCAGGCTCAGCAGTGTTCTGTGTGACACATTTGTCACTTTTTAAAAATGCTTCAAAATTTTAAACCAGTAGCTATGTCATAGTATTTCCTCTAATGTGCCTTCTTAGAACCAGTGTTACAGCAGCAGATTTTGAAGGGTCCAAAAGAAATCTCAGGAGTTCACAAATTACAGTTGTTATGCAACTCCCCATGACATATGTAACAATAAATAAAATACACACTCTTCATTTCCAAAGTGGGCGACAACAAAATCAACCAGTTTCCCTGTGAAGTTGACAGTCATGGAGATGGCAGGCGCAATCTCTCCCTCTGGAGATGGAAGGAGGTGATGGGTAGATTTTATAATTGGATACCTCGACAGTGCCATAATCCTGCGTGAGAAGAGGGAAACAGTTACACTTTGTAGCTCACAAGCATCACAAGTGTGAACTAAGTAGATAAATGTGAGCAGAAGACTAATGGTCACCAAACTTAAACCATCAGATCAGAATGCAAACCATCTCTAATGGATTCTTTTTAATTTAGAAGGCTTTCCTCTAAAATATTACTTAAGTACATGTCTAAAAAAGTATTATCAAATTCATTCCTACACTAAGAAATGTCATTCCATATATATGAACACTTACATTGAGCCTTTCAAAATCTGTATCCTCAGACAAAACAGAATTTTATACTACTAATAATTAAAATGTATTTTATTAGAAGCAGAATCAGATAGAAATACATCTTCAAAGCAGGAGATTTCTCTCTTTTTTCAGCTTCTGTTTGAAATCAGCCTTAAAATCATTTTGCATCAGGTTTTTCAGAATATTTCATGAAGAAAATTTCAGAGAACTACTTTTCTGCCCCATTCTGCATCACTTAAAGACACAGGCTCTAGAAAAGGAACGTTACTAAATTTCGCTCACATATGGCAAAAATTAGTGATTGCAACACAACTAGGAAGTTCCATCTGCCACAGAAATCTGCATATCCCCTTGGAAAAAAAGCCACATCATAAGCCACTGTTTTCCAGAGGACAGAGATGTTCAAAGATATGCAACTGGTAGTTAGTCAAACATTAAAGTAAAATCAGACACAAAAATCAGTCAAAAATCTTTCTACGCCCATTTCCCACTATTCAGCCCAAGTTGGATTTAATGAATTCAAAATTTCTAACAACTCCAAGTGCAGTTACATTTTCCAACAGCTATCACATTTTTAAGTCTGAAATCTAAAATTCTCACCGCCCGAAACAAAACAATGAGAAAAGGGAATCAGATATAGTACTCAGAACACCCAACTTCCCAATCTGTACAGTAAGGGGCAGGATTCCATTTTCTGCATCACAAAAGCCAAAGTAGCTCATAGGGGCAGAAACCAAAAACCAATCATCCTTAACAATCAGAAAACTTCCCCTGCATGGCATTGTAACAACAAGGAATCAAAGTGAGTTCTTAAAACAAGCTCCAACAAGTGATCACAGTGATTATTATTCCAATTATTCTTTGCTCACATTCTAGTGGACACTGTTAGTACTGAGTAGTGTACATATTCATTTACTGTCACTGTACATGTAAAGATGACTCACCCCCAGGTGTGATCTCTTGTGCTTGGACCAAAATCTGTGTAAAATCCTAGTCTTTCTCCTAGCCACATTGTTGGATCGTGGTTCCCAATGAATGGTTTAGAGGCATCACTCTCTATTATAGTGATAAAATCTGCATCTAAAGTGGGGAAGAAAAAACAGAAAATCTTTCCAACTTTATACCTGCGATACATAAGTATGATTTATAAATTACTACATAATGTCAGCATTTCTTTTTTGATTACCCAGGGATAGACACAAACCCTTCAGGAGTCAGTCAAGGCAAATTTTAACACTTGCAACAAAGGCATGCCCAAACTTTTGGTCACTGTAGGCTACACAGTCTCTGATGGAGAGATCCAAAGTGTCTGGCTGCCATAGCTCCTCCCTGGTACATAACCAGACATAGATGAGACTGCACAAGCACAGCTGGCCTGCACATACCTAGTGCAGAGAATTTCAAAAGCATTAGACATAATGTGCATATACAGATTAACAGCACAGTAACAAGTCTACTGCTTTCAGCTTGATGAACAAGTGCTACACAAGACATCTGCACTTACCTTCATCTACCAAATCCTGTTTTGCTCCAAAGGGTCCTGTGCAAGAGAGAGTAGGCTGCTGCTGTCAAAACCATTAATCAGCCCATAGCAACCTAGCATCAGCCCCCAGACATGGTGACAGAGGAGGTCCCAGCTCTAGTGAACTGCTGATCATCCACAGCCACCTCACTTTCTCAGACACTGTGGTCCCTCCCTTCTTACATGCTGAGGTGTGGTTTCACTAGGGGAACATGACAGGTTCCCCTATATTTTAGCTGTGAGATACAGGAGGAGCTATGCAGTCCTCAGCTATGCAGAGGAAGTGGCAGCTAAGAAAGACCTGCCCATGCCTGAAGGAAGATGGGAGTCTGCAAGCTGGCCACAGGCTGGCTGAACTGTCCAGGCCCAGCTTGAGCTGGGCCTCTAGTTGGTACGGCTGCAGCAGCAGCAAGTGCTCCCTTCTTGCTGTGTTTATGCCCCCCTGGAGGGCTCTCCTACTTTAGAAGGCAGATGGAGTCACCATTTCATCTGCAGCCCTTTTATAAGGAATTAATACTGCCCCATCTTGCATCACTCCTGACACATAAGGTTATTTTGCTTCTGAAAAGTCTTATTTAGCACTATGAAAGTGATATTAGCATGGTAGCTCAGAGAACTGTTACATGGATTCCCAGATTTTTACTTCAACATCATTACCATAAGTGCTGGTTGCATAAAAATGACTGAAACCAATGAGAGGTGTTGATGTTGGTTCCTTTTGGGGCAGATAGGGCTTCCAGTCACAAAAGCCATTACATGTTGCATCTTCACTATTCCAACAGACAGAATATGAGTCCAAAGAATGCACACCACCACACCTTTAAAGATAACCCCTACACTAAAGAAATTAGCCACTCTTCTTCTATAGTTCCCAGTATTGGCTACTTTTCTTTAGCAAACAAGTCATTTAAGAAACTCCAGCTTAGCTCTGAACACATTAATGCATTTCCTGGAAATGTTAATGTGGTATATAACAATATACGTGTAACATAAAACTCCAGAATAATGTTTCCAGCAATCAGGAAATAAGATTTGTTTATGTTTTGGAATTTGCCACCTTTTTGACTTGCCAGTTGCTTCTTTTAGAAGTGATACTTCATTATCACAAAGAAATGCTCAATGGACATCACCTGGCAATCACTTTTTCTAACACTAATGAATTTAAACTATAGGTACCAAAACTAAATGCATTCATTACAGTTCACAAATAAATAAGCAAAGGTTAAATAAACAAGCAGACATGAGCTATGGAATCACATGTGTACAAGATTGCTCCAAGTTTTAATTCATCAAACGTCCCCGTTGTTTTCCGTATCACCAGACAGCCCCCAAAGCTCGGCCCTCTGAACCTTTGGTCACGGGACAACGGAGACAATGACATGTGAACCAGCCTGTTCCCTCTTCACTAAGTCCTGGGCATCCTGCCACAAGACCAAGGCTTGCACAGCAGCACCTGTGCCAGCGCCTTCCCACCACTCCTCCAGCCCAAGCTGCTCAGGAAAGCTCTGTGGTGCGTTCACACCACAGGAGGAGAGGAGAGGAGAGGAGAGCAGCAGCTGCTGGAGGGGTAGTGGGGATGCTTCCTCATCTCCTGAGCTGCTTTAAATCTTAAAGCAGCAACTCCCAGGCTTCCCTATCTCATGGGTATCACAGAAAACAACACCTACAAGAACCACTGGTCAATTCCTAATCGACCACTAATCTTTGGGCCAAATTCTTCATTTCCTATAGCTAATTTTCCAACCAAAATCCTGTCCTGAGCAACAGGTTAGGCATCCTTCTTTACAGCAAAATAATGACAACTCAACCAAATGATAATCACTAACTTTCTTTCATACATTGTTCTGGCTCAGTGATGAAAAACAGACTTGTCTGTCCTCTGTACACCTTGTTTAGGGTGTTTTAATTTCAGACCCTTTAGGAATTATGTAATGCTTCAACATCTAAAAATAGCCATAGAGAAGTTATAAAACATTAAATTTTATCTAAAAAGCTATTTACTATTATTTCATTTATGCAAAGAATTTCTTTGCATAAAAGTAAAGTATGCAAAAGTAACCCATCAGCAATACAAAAAAACAACCCAAATAATAAACAAAGTGTTTCCTCCAACCAGAAACCTCCTTGAAATACATTAAAAAAAAGAAAAAAAGAACCAGCTCTGCAAATGGATACTTTACAGAAGTGACTGTATTGGAACAGCTCACAAATCCAGGAGAAAGCCACTAGACACAGGTTCTTGTATTAATGCATGAATGGAGCCAGTTACCTAGCAGGTGCTCTTGCTTCTGTCTCTTCAGCTGAACCCTCTCAAACATAAATGAAGTGGGAAAAAAAACGCTACCTGTCTGATTAAGCAAATTAGCTGATCCTTCCAAATTAGACCATCCTTCGTTGTCATATGCAAATCTAAAAGGCCAGATCATAGCAGAGAAGTCTCTTTTTGGAACCTCAAAAAAATACACGAAAAAAGTCAGTACAATCTTACTTTTATTGTATTATAAATTTGCAGTCAACAACATCAGATATGTGGTGCCATAAAAGACACGCAAGAAGAGGTGTTTTAACTAATATATTTTCCTAATAAAGCTGTCAGGATTACAAAAGATTTTAGCTATTTTTTAGAAAAATTTGCAACTAACAAGAGGAGAAAAGTCATCATAGTTAAAATGAATTTGTACAAGAAACAGTAAATAAATGAATATGAAAGAGAGTACAATTTTTTTCACCTTCTAAGGGGAACTACCCACCTTTTTCCATTTTATAAGATACTACAAACCTGGATGAGTTCTAGAAAGCCAGCTGTATAGGTCTGTGTGCATGTGTGAATATGCATGTGCATGTGGGCGCATACACACAAATGCAACTTTTTTTTAGCTCTCATCACCTTTCCTGCATTTGTCAGTGATTTCTCAAACAAAGGCATTACTAACAAGAACACGTATCAAGAGAAAGTTTCAAAGGACTATTTCTGAACTGCCACTAAAAGAAAAAAGTCTAATTCATAATCACAACCAGCTGCATCAAAAATTCAATTTTATATTAGCAATCAATTAAATCATAGAATGGAAACAGTTTAATTTATATCTGATCAAAACAGCTCTAATTTTGGATTCAAATTACTAAATAGGTAAGCAACACACTCAGACAACTTGTAAGGAATCTAAATGCTAAACTTTGTGAGCATCTTAATTGCCACTATCATAGCAATATCTAACTTTTTGTCAGATAGAAAACTGGAGTCTTCTGACATTTATCCCATTCCCATGACTGGTCTAAGTCAACCAACTGTTCAGAGAGGTTCAATTTAGAGTTATGCATATAAACATAGAAAGACAGAATTCCTTCAGCTGGAAGGAATCTTGGGAGGTTATCCATTCAAACTGCCCTGATATAAGATCAGGCTGCTAACAGCATTGTCTAGTCAGGTTTTGATTACAGTTCAAATAAGTTCATTTATAAAAGTGAAATTCAAATTGAATATATGAGGCAAGCATCTCTTAGTTTTTCAGAATATCTTTTCCTTAAGAGCAGCACTATAAATCTCCAAAGATCCAGATGCTTCCTATGTTCAACATGAATTTACAAATTAAACTTCTTGCATCTTTGTTTCTGCTTTAGTTTTGCTGAATACTTCCATAGTGGTACAAAGACTTCTTCAGCACCAACCAACACACCTAAGATATCGCATCTATATTTTACTGTATATTTGAAAATTACTATTTTCACAAACTACTCACCCCTTGGCCCAGCTTCTTGTGGTAGGTTTTATAACGCAGACCCAATCCTAGCAAACCAACACCAACAAACAGCCACAACACTTGAAACCGAAAAACACAGAAAAGTTGTTTTTAAAGCAAGAGTTATTACTGCAGTTAAACAGAACAGGGTACACTGTCATTCTAAAGTGTGCTATTCATAGAATGAGAAATGAATACATTTAAATTTCCGCATACGCCAGTGACAACACCGTTCCAAAGCAGTGTACTTTAGAGTATCTATACACGTGAAGCATACCTGTATGGGTGCAGATACACCTACATTCTCCAAAACACAGTCTGAGCGCATACAATATACCAAAACACCTTGGAATATTTATGTAAAAACTATGCCTACTGAAGAACCAATTACAGGAGATGAGTAGGAGCATCATGTAAACCTTACAAGGTTTTCCTCTCTGTGTTCCAGGTATGCATTCGTAGCATACAATTTTTATTTTGTATTAACACTGTGTGGAAGAAAATTTAGTTTACTTCACAAGCCTTTAGATATCAGAGAGATGTGATCCCTGCCAGACCTCCAGAGCAGTCCTTTGTTTGACACACTCTTGGAAAAGCACTGTGGCTCCACAGAATGCAAATTCAGAGCTTTTCCACCGCTCCTGTAGCCTTCCAAGTAACCGCAGTGGACACTTAACCACTCTCAGGGCTTGGAACATTGTAATTTGATGATCAAATACCTCTGCATGTACATAGTGGCATATGCTATCTACAACGATTTTTAGTTTCTTTCATCAGATCTTTAAACAGAAATGGAATTATTTTTATGCAAGCTTTCGAGAACAATTTTGTGTAAAATTTAAATATCTTCTATCATGAATAATGTCAGAAGAAAGGACATGCTGTTTACATCAGCAAATGTCAAGCAATTTCATACTCTGCGAGATGCAAAGGTGATTAAAGGGGAAGCTGAAAAACAACACAAGCCTGGGCATGATGAGGAAGTACAAGAGCTACTGCTGGAATGTCACAAAAGTAGCTGAGCAAGGGCTGTGCCTTGTGACAGGCAGGACTTCGAAGTATTTACTCACTTTTGTGGAACATCTTTGAGAAGTAATATCCAAACCACTTGCACTGGTGCTCATGTTGACTCTAACACCCAAACTTTCAGGGGCTACATTCTTCTGGCCGCTGACTGGCCTTCATAAAGATTTCAGAAACAGCCCTGAAAAGTGGTGGGGCACTATTGTCTCCACTTTTCAAATGAGGCAAAACGAGGTAGGCAAATAATAAGTGATTTGATCCAAAGTCACAGAGAAGAAAAAGATGCAGGAATTCGAACCTTCAGCAACCTAATCTCCATAGGGTTAGCACACCTTAACAAGAAGCAATGTTTTTTCTTTACCAAACTTCACAATATTTAGACTTTTTCCTTAGAAAAACTAAGCTCACAATGAAAACAATTCTGAAGCTCAAATGATAATTGAAAACACCATTTGGATGGATTCCAGAGGTTTGAAAGTCAAAAAAACCTAAAAACTCAAACTTTTTAGTTTCTCTTCACAACCCAAGGGAAAAAAAACACAACAGACCTCATACACTTCTGGAAAGCTGGGATCCCCAGGCATAGTTCACAGGCAGGAGATGACAGAGGTTTCCTGAGGATAGGCCTGGTTGGGATGTGCAGCAAGGCGTAAGAATTGTGTTGTGACAGCACCCACAACAGGTTTTGCGGGACTGGATCCTCATGCAGGAGGAGTGTCACATTATACAGCAGCTTCTGGGCCAGATGAGTCCCATCCCACTGCCAGCCAGCTCACACAGCCCTAAATAGTGTCACGCTGAACTGCTTCAAAAATCAGCATACCAAATGGGCTGACATATCATTCATATCTTTTGCATACAAACGTAACAAATCCCAAGATCCAGGGAGGACTCCTCCTCAACTGCCAAAACGAAATCACAAATTATGCCAAATTAATTTTCACATTTTCTTTTTTAACCAGTTCATTTATTTTGGTCTTCATTTAACACACTCTATGAGGAATAGCCTCTCTTTCAACCATAATCATAGTGAATCAGCTCCTCCAGAGGCATAAGTCATCATCAAAACTAGAACTAGGGCAATACCAACTACACATCTGGCTCTAAAACTATCACCAAAAAAAAATTTCTAAAACATCTGAGCAAAACACTCCACTGTGTTACTCCTACTCAGAGAGTATTCCTAGAGTCATGGGACAAAGGAAGTAAAATTATACTTACATAGTTTAATATACTTTTCACTCCTTTTGAATAGTGGCTTTTGGTTACTTTTCACTTCAAAGACAGAGCTAAGGTCTTTCTTGGGTCCTCTCAGAAAGTCTATCCCAATACATAACATTATAAACCCTGTAAAAATATCATTCATTAGTTTTTTCACAGAGCTTTAATATATTAAGCATTGCTCATTGCACCATTCATAAACTCCCAGCTGTTGTGTTACATTCAACCTTATGGCTCCAACAACAAAGACAATTCTAAGCAGAAACACAGATAAACACCATACCCAATGTAGTAGTGTAGGTAATATGGGACTTACTGATAGAGAAGATTCTACTTATCACTGGCATGGTATTCACCTTAACTATGTCTGCAGCACTTAAACTTTTAATTTACATTGTTGTACTTGTTGACATAAGCATTGCTTCCAACAAAATGAGCTAGTGACATTAAACATGCCACTAATAAATATTTCAAAATAGTAGTATTGCAATAGGAATTCAAAGCTAAAAGTTCATTTAAAATGCCACTGGACACCTGTTTCACACAGAAGTAATGAAGATCCAAATTATATTGTTTGCATTTGGGTTTTGTTTGGTTTTTCTTTAAATAAGCTGCTGTAAGATTTAATACACCTGAAAACACCTTTATTAAGCCTACTTTGTGCTGATGACTGAAGAGCAGACCTAATAGTAAAAGTATCTAGCCAACAACCCTTCACATTTGTGAACTCTACTCTGGACTATGGCGAGCTCCAAAATACGGCCCACCGTTGGATCTTTGAGGCTGAGCATGACATGGGCTACTGACACTAGTGCAACTGCTTTTGCTCTTCCCTTGCAACCCAGCAGCCTGAGGATCATGATATCACCAGATAACTTTGTGGTCCCCAGCATCAGGCTGCAGTAGGTGCTAAGCGAGCAATCCTCAGAACCTGATGATACTTCTGGGTCCCACTTCTGCATGTTTTATCAGGCTGCTTCTGCTAGTGAAATATTTGTTTAGAGCCATTGTTTTCCCTTCCTCTACTCACATATCAACTGGGAGAACAATAAAACCAAAAGTATCTTAATCCTTTGATCTGGAGCAAAGCAGAGTATCTTTCAGCAGACCTCCCCACCTTTGTGTATCCTAACACCAACCTCCACAAAACCTCAAGCACACTTTGCCAGCACTCTCAAGCAAAGATTGAGTTGCAGTACAGTTTCAGGGTATTGCCTCAAAAAGCCTAGCACATGGTAGAGAAATTATGCTAAAATGCTTCCAGGCACCTATTGACGGCCACAACTCTCAGATTAGCTCAACACTTTTGAAGTTTACTTGAATTGACCTGGACAAGAGCAATTAAGTTATACACAAATTATTACAGAACCTTAAAATAACAGCTTGAAGTTGAAATATATTGTTGATTGTAGATGTCTATTATCTTTGCAAATGAACTGCTCTGTCACCAAGATGAAAGTAACACCTTTTTATACAGGAGCTACAAAAGCACTTGTAGAACAGTTTGTTCTCAAGCAACGTAAGCAGATGGCAGCAGGCTGGGAGGCCAGTTCAGCTTGGCAGCTTCTGGTACTCTTGTGCTCCAGAGCCAACAGAAGCAGCCCTGCTTTTTGAGAACAAGCAACTAAGCAAATCTATAGATACATTCTGAAAGCTAGTAAGTGACCACAGTGCACTAATTTTTGCACTGTACTGTGATGGTATCTTTCCTTTTCAATAGGTAGTTCAGACTAATAGTACAAACTCTTTTCCCATTCCTTATGAGCTAAAGGATTTAATTAACCGCAAAGAAAATGTGGGAGCATCATGAATTTTGCATAAGAGCTCTGCTGGACAAGGCATGTATCCTTAATGTCTTCGAGGCGTAGTTAATTAACTATAGAAGTCCTGTTTCATTTCAGAGTTATAGCTGAACATGAAATAACAATTACTCAGTATTTTCTTATTGCCCTTGCTTGTTACATTAGTTGTAGTTAAAGTTTGCACACCACCAAGCTGGGTCTAGTGCAATGAAGACAGGGGTACACACAAAACCTTTCTCAAAAGGACACCAATTCAAAGCCATTAAAGTTGATGGAAGACCAGGGATCTGACGCCTCAGTATTATTATCACAGTAAAGCAGCACAGAAGTTTTGAATATAATGATCTTACTTTCATTGCCACTTTTCCTGATGCAGTTCCCTACCCAAGCTGTGGCAAGAGAAAGGCAGGATATCGGACAGGAGGAGAAAGCAAGAAATAGCACTTGCACCTGAAAGAAACCAGAAGAAAACAAGTAGTTTGCCAGAAAGCCAAGTTGTAAGGATAGAAGCTCAGCAACAATTATACAGTCTCATGGTATAATTTGAAAATCTTCGATAAGCAATGGGATGGCATCAAAGAAGACAGAAACTGGATGCTCAGATGGAATATAAACTCATGTGGTGCCATTAGCTGAGACAAGTTCAAGTTCATAGTTTTCATTTTACCAAAGAGAAAGTTTGGGCTACCTTTTTGTTACTACCCAGTGATCATATGTCAGATGAATTAATCACAAGCATGTATTTCAAAGGAAGTGATAGAGAGGGATTTTATATAACAGCTTTTCTTTTGTCAACACATTACTCAAATCATTTGACATTCCTTTGCCACATGCTTTTTTTGTATAACTTCAAAAAACAAAATTAACTGAGATAATGGTATCTACAGATCCCCCAGAGTGCTTTCAGAACAGAGAAAACGGCAATAAATGTAATGGAATTCTCTTCAAAATGTAACAAACTGAAACCCTGCATGTGATTGCTGTAATATATGAATTGCATATGGAGAGTAAGAAACTAGAGTGACAGAAAGTGGCTGCAAAGACATTTACAAAATATAAAACCATTGGGGCAACAAGTCAAGCACAGCATCCATTAGTTCTTTTCAAACAAAATATAGGATAATGCATCACATTTTTAAATGTGCCACACACTTAGCCCCAGACAATGTTTAGTATTTTTTAAACATAACTAGTGAAATATGCTATTTAAGCACATTAGTAGCTATCAAAAACATAATTCCAGAAGCAAAACCAGAAAGGGCTGGTTTCTTTTCCACCTCCCCGCATTCATTAAGGGATCATCTTGCTAAAAGTTTTATATTTGTTCACCTTATTTGCCTTGCCATATTGGCAAATACCCAACAATTTCTTTTCTTCCTCTCCTGTTTGCATGTTTCTGACACTGCAGAATTATTGACATTCATCCAAACATGCTGGTGTGTCCACAAAGCAGAAGGGAGAGCCACATGGAAATGAAGCTCAGGTCTCAAAAGCAGAGTAGCCAGATCAGCAGGATGCTGCACTTTGCTCCTCAGAGCAGGGCTAAATAATGTGCTGCATCATGTTACAGCCCCAGTAACAGAGCCTTTGTAAATCCCCAAGTTTCCAGAAGTGCCATTGTTACCTGAGGCACCATACTTCTATCTTAGGTCACCAGCATACAGGTGCACTCACACTGTGGATTGCAGCCAAATTTTTAGGGTGATTGATTAACAGCAGATGAGCATTTGGAAAGACTATTTATACACTGGATGCCTTTTAAACATCTGTTTGAGGCTAAAATGAGCATATTTGTATTTGTTTATAGTCATAAATGTACCTAAAAGAAGATGGGAGCTTTCTCTAGCATAAATCCCTCCAGGTACAAATTTATAAGCTGTACACCAGACACAGAAGAACAATTCCAGGACAAAGGCAAACATGGCTGTACTCATGGCTTTCCCAGGATGCAGACAGCAAACAAAGCCTCTGGCCAGCCGAGGCCACACACACATAGTAAAGACAGCAAGAACATTGCCTGCAACAGCAGCTCTCCAGGTATGTAAATAAAGGAGACCAGCTGAAGATGCTAAACCTGTGAAGGGATAGAGAAGAACAGAGTCAGTCACAGCCAGGTATAGTATCTGCCACCTTCTTTTTCACATTCTGTCTGGGAAAAAAGAGATTCTGGGAAGTATAACTGTGCTTTGCAGCCGTAATAACTGCATCACTAGAAGAACAGATATTCCCAGTAGCTAAAAACAGCCTCTTACTTTTTCCAGTATCTCATTCTCTTAAATATTGCCTAGTCAGCCGAAAATAGTGCAGCAAAAAAAACAGCAGAGAAGCATCATCCAAAACTGATTTTTTTTTTTTTTTAACAGAGCTCTCCCAGCACAACAGGGGGATGATGCAGTTTTTAAGAGATTAACAGGTCTGCCTGTTATGAACCTCCTTTAACATAACATAGAACGAATCAGATTAGTGTGAAAATATATCTTTCCCTGATCTTCTCTCCCTTTAGATAACCATATGATGGGCAAGAAAACAACTATTAATCTTTACTAACTGTAGGATCCTTGATTTACCATACTGTCTTTGACTGTGATGGGATTTAACCCCAAATAGAACATTAACAACCACAAAAACTCTCTATAACACGACAACCTAAAAGGAGGTTGTAGTGAGGCTGGAGTTGATCTCTTCTCCCAAGTAACTAATGACAGGACAAGAGGTAATGGCCTCAAGTTGCAGGAGGTTTAGATTAGACATTAGGAAGAAGTTCTTTACTGAAAGAGTGGTCAGGCACTGGAACAGGCTGCCCAGGGAGGTGGTGGAGTCACCATACCTGGAGGTGTTCAAAAAGCAGGTAGATGTGGTGCTTCAAGACATGGTCTAGGAATCAGGGAGATGTTGGACAAAGGTTGGACTTGATGATCCTAGAGGTCTTTTCTAACCTAAATGATTCTATGAACTTCATTTTAAAACTTTATTATAGGTAAAAAAATGCTTACTAACTCTTACATTATAATAGCAAATGCACAGAAATGTTTTTCATATTTTGTCAAGGTTGTGAGCATTTTAGAACACAATGCTTGAATTGGACAAAGAACCATTGTGCATTTGTTTTAAATTCACAGTGTGTGGACATTGATAATCAAATGCTTGTACTCCCATTACAATCTGCACACACATTTCTTAAAACTAACACCTGCATGAGAAGGCAAATTATCTGGGCAACTGACAGTTTAAGTATTCCCAACTCCAGAGGCTTTATTGTGACCTTCCTGATACTTGACATTTTATTTTGGTTCCTGATTAGGAGAAACTCAGTTTATATTAAATCTCTTGACTTCAAGGTTGTGGAAAACGACCTGAAAGTGTTGGCTTTTAAATGCTCCAAAATAGAAGATGAATGAGAAAAAAAGCAAACCATAACTCATCATTTCCTTTCTTCTGTATATTTTGATATGTCCCCATTTATTATTCAACATTTGTAGGAAGTACTGCTTTGTCTATTTGATATCAGCATCTACAAACACTTAGCTAAGGCCAAAAAGGAAGCAGATCTATGAGGTTTTTTAAACAGTATTTATACCAAAAAATTTCACTCAGATGGGCCTACAAATTAAACTAATCTGCATCCATCCATCCATGCTCAGAAGGTATGGAAAACACACTTCTCCACAGTTCAAGAGCAGAATTATTTCCATCTCCTCTTACTTGTACCATGCATAGCTTGCTCCACAGCATAGCTAAAACTATCCTCCTGAAAAGAGATGTCCAGATCCAGCCCTTGAATCCTTCTCCCCACCACCCACGACCCACTGTATGCAGACTGATTCACAGTTACGTTGCTCCAGCAGAACTGCTTTGATGTTCATACTATTTTACTGCCTGGAGATCTTGGCAACTAAGTAGGCAGAAAGCAAGCTTGCCTCCAGGTCAATGGCTCATTATATTACAAGTTATTGTGCCTTTTGTGGAATTGAGGGGCCTGTGCCATCTCAACCCCATAACCCTAGATGTAGCTTTACACAATTCAGACAGTGAGAACTGAGAGACTACTCATGGAAACAGAACCTCAATGGGGGCTCCTGAAGAGAATAACACTGCTCTGCAACGGCCTGGAGATTTGGCCTGTCAACTGGTCAGATGTGCACACTACAGTGACAGAGAAAAAGACGCTTTGATTAGCAATTTACTTTTCTGAGATGTGGTGTAGGGTCAGAGGGCTTGAGTAAAGGGAATAAGGTAAAAGAAAAAAATTCTGCTCAGGATTTGCACCTACCTACAAGAAACCAGGCAAAACTGGTGACAGAAGACCAGCTCCAAAATGAAAGCATCAGCCCATGAGCCAGGCCCAACAGAACCGTACCTCTAATATAATAATAAGAAAAAAGAAATCATGCATTAATATAATCTCATAAATACATGGTATTAAAAAAGAGATGTCTAGACATACAGACAAGGATGCCTAGTAATATTTTGTGATACTTTTATTTTAAACAGAGCTCAATTTAAACACAATATACCTTTATCTCACACCTTGCTATATTTTGTCCCCTTTACTGGATGTAAAAACCATCCAGTTGAAAATAACAGCAGTTTGTCATAAGATGTGAGTGAGCCACGTTCAGCAGCAGAAGCACTCCACTGACATAGTGGGTACAAAGTGCAAAAAGAACTCAGAGAGAATGAGGAGGAGGAATCCATCCCTAACAGAAGTTTTTTTTTTCATGTCAACAAGGGGGATCTGACAGCATCTAACATTGCTACCAGTCTTGGGTAGTTCGTATGTATACTGATTCCCAGTTATTAACTACCTCACCTGTCACTACATGTAGTTGACTCAGAATAACTAATCTGGTCTCTTCCTAGAATTTGAAACCCAGGTGAGCAACACACAACATTGAGACTGAATTCTTACTAACCAACAGTTCTACAGAAATATGCCTTTCATTATTTCACACAGTTTACTTTTTTTATCTGCATGCATCTCTGACGTACGCTATTTCCTACCATCTTCTCTCTGAAGTCAATTGCTAGATTCATTTACTTCATGTTACAGATGCACTTCATTCAGAAGTCCTTGAACCTCAGTCCCAATTTAAAAATTGTTTTGCAATGTGGCAAATCAAGTTTTTTATTGCTGAAATAAAAATCATCCTGTATTAGAAAAATTTAAGATTTATTGGTAGAGACATAGTGCTCAGAGATATCTGAAAGCAAGAACGAATCCACAAGTCCTCTCTGAGAACCCTCTTTGTTCTAAATTCCTATGCCATTGTCTGGTTGAGTTTTAATTTGTTACACATTACAGCACTAACTTTTTATTACAGTTTTGTTTAAATAATAACAACAAACCACTTACCCATGTGGATTAGGATCTGGACCTGTATGTGGATGTCCACTTACTGCCCATCTAGAAATTAATGAGACCTCTCCAAATATCCACAGGGTGAGGAACATGAGGCTGCCAAAAGAAATCCCTGAAAACAGCCAGTGAGGGTGGGAAACAGTCTCTTTGACTGCATTACCAGTTTTGTTTGCTTCTTGTTTCCTCTTGTCTCCATCTAGAATAAAAATAGAAATAGAGCTGAGCAAAGTGTCAAATCCTATTAGAAAGCATTACTGAGAAAAAGAAATAGCCAAGATCACAAAATAACCAGAATAAATTACTGGCTCAGACACAAAAGCTAACTTATCTGATCAATCGTGGAAACTGAGAAGACAAAATAACATCTCTAATAACATTCCTAAGTCTGTCAGGAAAAGCTATTCACCTTAAGTGTACAAAACTGGCAACCTGCTCATACAATTATTTTTCATACTACTGGAATTTAAATAGTTAAATTGTGTTTGAAAATCAGCAGAAAAGTTATTCAAATTTGTTCAGAGGATTCTGTTCTCTGAAACTCTAAACTCTGGTAGGAACAAAACCCAACACTCCCAAAGAAGACGGAAATAAACCTTTCCTTCCCTTCTCCTTTTTCTATGAAAAAGATCGCTGTCACTTAAGGAGAAAGCTGCACCTTTAATTGCATAGACATATTGCTTTGTTACCTAGAAGGATGACAGACTCCTTTCCTAATCTCCTGCAGTATATTCCCTTTCCAAATTATGATGAAAGCTCAGGTTTAAGTTATGTCACGTAATGCAAGTCTACAAAAAATGCATGTGACACAAATTTATACCCACTTACACGTAGATAAGGTCTTATCATTCAATTAATTCACCTGGGATATACTGAGAAGGAAGGAATTTCTGAGGATTTAACATGAGCTGCCTTAATTAACCATCCCAACCTCACTGTCCTCCCTGGCCATACAACCTTCACAGTTTTCAAGTGTGCTTAGCCTATGGCAGCCCCAACTGCTGTGTACTCTGTCCAGATGTTCCAAGAACAAGGCAAATTTTGACCAGGACAACTTGTCCACTCTTCCAATTCTTCCTGTTTATTTTGCCACATCAGCTGTTCCCCAGCTTTGTCCTCTCTCTCCTTCTCTGGCAAAGGATACGCACTGGCAGAGAAACCTCAAAGAGCAGACTGAATAAAGAACAGAAATACCACAGATGTTTCATGTTGGAATGAGGATAACCCATTCTAGTTTTATTGGTCGAGGTTATACCTTTGATTGCATTTCTGTCACATTATTGATACCAAAATTAGTTGGCAGCTCCAACACCAACTTACTACAGCTTGTATGAATTGCGATATCGATTCTGCCATGGTATGGGCAGATGGAAGTACCCCATGGCTTCTAAAGTCTGCAATGCTCATGCATCAGCTCTAAAATCAGACTGTACTGAGGGAGAAAAAAACAAAGACTCAAAACCCAGTGACAAACAGACAGGTGTACCTTAGGAGGTTTTCATAGCTGCCACCTTTGCTGTAACATGCTTACCTGAATAAATTCTCTCCACTGCTGCTATAAAACCAATTGTCAGTATGACAGTACTGGCAACTTGTGAGCTCCAGACTGGGTTTAGTGATGTATACCAGATGCGAAGAACAAGGAGTATTATCTTGCCTAGCATGAAGCCCCATATCCTGATGAACCTGTAAGATTCAGTTTTTGAAATAGTGATGCATTTGAGGAAAAAAAAAAAAAATCTGAACTTCTCAAAAAGAAAAATATAAAGAAACATCAATTACAATTTCATCAGTAAAAGAAAATACCTTTGTAAACTGTTTCCTGACCACCACGTTACTGTTTGAACCAGCAATGAGGAGGAAACACCTGCAGCCAAGATGAAGAGTCTAATCGAAGCATTTGGTGCCTGGTATGATGCTAAGCTTCCTACAAGCAAACACACACACAGAAGTTGCTCTAATGAGCAATAGAGATCAGGTTATAAGGAATTCCTGTGCATTAATTCAATCCTGTCTGTAATCTGGATGGCTACACCATTCATCTGAAAACACAGGACATGATATACTTTTAAACAAACCAAAGAAATGTATATATGGATAGAAACTGGATATATATGACATTATAGCAGTTATTATATTCAGGAAATAAAAATAATATGAAGCAATTATCCAAGACTGCAGTGATTGCCTTAATTTAAGTACTTATGGTCACTAATTACAAAAATATGATACATGGGTAAATTATCTAAGCATAGTTATTCCTAAACAGTGTACTGACATAACTCAAAAGCCATAAAAGTGCACTATGGCAAAAGCCAAATCCTACTTAGAAAGGAGCAGACACCATATATTGCACCAGGATTAGGGGGCAACTGCCTTAGAGGGCGTGAACAAGGCTTTCTTTGCCCAGTATCTGGGCTCAGAGTGGTCATTAGCAGCCTGCATCATCTTGCTACTGGAAACTGTCGCTTTCCCAGTCACTGAAAAAGACTGTGCCCAGGCACCTCCGCCATTTCCCAGGGCACTGTGACCTCATCTTTATCAGCAGCTTTAAACTCTCCTAGCAGGTTTCCAGTTCAAATGACTATGGGTCACACACATTCTCGTAACTTCAGTTAGCATGGCAAATTCTTGTCCAGGACTAGCGATAAATAGCAGGAGAAGCAACTTTGTTTTGCTACCAGGCATTTGCTAAGTGAGTATGAGTCAAACTTGGAGACATTAAGCAAGAAAGGCCGGAAAGGAGCTGCTGATTCCGGCAACGCATGCTAGGAATCCTCTAACTGTCTATGTGACAGTTCTGCTCAGAGTGAAAGATGCAAACTTTAGAGCAAAGATGGTAAAATGAAACCGATGCATAGTGAAGATGCACTTTTATGGACTTCAGCAGACCTTGTACATACAATGCACACAGATTTCTGTTTCTAAACTGTACTGGAATCTGCAACTCAGCCTCTTCAAATCTTTCACCACTTGCACTAGCCAGATTAAAGCTAGCGTGGGTTTGCCTACAGTAGACACACCTTTTGTTGCTGAGCAAGTACACCCAAAATGTAAATATATCTATCCAAACACACAAATCTATTGTGTGTTGTCTGAAGACAAAGACTCAAATAAACACTACCACTGGGGTAGTTTGTTGTTGTTTGCTGGGGTTTTTTTCTTTAAATAGAACACAAAATCAAGTAGCATGAAAGGATACAGAAATTAAAACAAAAGTTTTGAAGAAAAAAAAGCTTCCTGAAGAGGCAAAAAGAAGGATGATGATGATGATGACAAATAAGTGATGAGCCTTTCCATCAAGGCCAAAAAACTCCAATCCCCTAAATATTCTGGTTTTAGCTAAGCACAAAGAATTTCCAGATTTTTTGATTGTGAAATTGAAGACTGAATATATCCAGTGGAATGGGGTTTAAGACACATGGGGTAGACTGTTCTGCCTGCTTTTGCTCAACAAGTCCCAGAGGAAGGCCATGGCCCTTCTGATAAGGAAAAATGATAAAAAGAGAAAGAAGAAATAAGTGCGTAGGTATGAAGAAAGAAAAAAAGCACAAAGAATTGAGGGACAGAAAAAACAGCAGCACAGTGTGATAGAACACAAATAATCTAAAAGACAGAATTAAGCAATGAGAACCAAGTAAAAAGATGTATATGGAAAGTCCTAAAGCCCAGTGCCACCTGTGTAAGGGCATCAGGATAACTTGAGAACCTGCCGTAGGGAGGCAAGTAAAGAGTGAGAGTTACCACTGGGGGCTAACTTCTTGCCAGAGACAGAGGGTGAGGAACATGCTCTTATATCTTCATCAAATGCCAATGCTCACTCTAGGGCAACAGGTAAGGAAAATACAGAGTAAGTATTCTCTCCCAGCAGAGCTGGGAATATTTGTAGACTTACCAAGGGGTGGACAATATTAAGAGTGTTCGGGAGATGGAAACAGCAGCAGGATATGGTCACTGAGGGAAACAGTTCCTGTTCAGGCAGGAACAAAGGAGAGATCATATCTGTATACAGCAATGTTCAGGTTCACCCAGGCTGAGGATGCATCCAACTTCAGTCTCCTCATGCTCTGAGTCCTTCTGTGACCACCTCCATTAAAACATCCTTTCCCTAGATTATTACTGAAGGTACTAGCTTTTCATCCGTAGTTAATATCTTCAGGAGCTTGCGATGAAGGTGAAGCAAACAGGCATAAACCAACAGACTTGACACACCATTATAGGCCTGTCATTGCTCTTTACTTAGCAGAACAAAAATTACACACATTTGATTTCCATCTCTTCTGTCAAAGTGAATTAGTAAACACAGCAAGATGATCTGAAGGATTAATATTAAGTAAACATGGCAAATTTTGTGTTACTCTGCTATATGAAGGAAGACAGGGTGCAATCTGAAATGCTTACACTCATTACTGGTTTCTAAATCAGCAGATCTTGTAGAAAGCAATACACTGAGCATGGCAGGAATACACTGAGCATATGCAGGAAGCTGAAGTGGAAGATTCTGCTCACTGAAAAGCTTATTTAAAAATAGCAAGAAAAAAGCATTAGGATGGATATGATAGAAAGAGCAGAAAGAAAAGAACATGATAAAACTGTTCTTCTTCTACACTGATTATGCCAAGAAACTGTGTTCAGTTCTAGTATTCTTCTAGAGATAAAAACAAGAATTCTTTTTTAAAAAAAACATGCAAAGTAAATAAGATGATACTGTTCTGTCTTCTAACAGTAAAAAAGGAATATCATATGGAAAGTGATTCTCTGATTACCATCTTATACTGATAAACAAGAAGCCAGGAACTGCTTCTCTTAGCAGCAACACCTTCCCTCTACACAAGATAGAGACCCTTGTCTCCTCTGAGTTCATCCAGGTGTTGCAAACTCCTTAGCAATAACTTGCTTTTGAATGTGGCTGTAGCTGCCAAACCTTCTCCCAACAGACTTTCAGAAAATCACCACAAGAACTACAACTTGTACCAGCTAGTTGAAGAACAAAAAGGAGATCCCAGCAAGTCTTGGTTTAGGGAGGAGCATGTGGGATGGACAGTGAGCTGGCTTTATCTTGAATTTAAGTTCAAACTTTCTTTCTGTGCAACCAATAACATGACAGTTAGGATTTACCCCATCAGTACGCTACAGGCATATAGATAGATTTAATAATAATAATAATACTTAAAAGAAAAAACTGCCTTGGAAATTAAGTCAACCAAAAAGAATGTTTCACTCACAGCATATTACTTTTACAATAGCCCCAGGCTGTTCTGCAACGTCTGGTCCCTACCCATTGTCACAGACCCAGAGCTGTTATACAAAAAACACCTGCTCTGCCAATCTCTGTGCAACAGTGAAAACATTTTTCCTATTGGGCGTGACTTGTACTACTTTTAAAGCTTTTAGAAATAGAAGTGAAACAAGATTTGTCTTTAAAACCAACACAATGGATACAAACAATATTTCTCTGACCATAACTAAAAGCTTGAGAGCAAAAGAAAAGCATGAGGTTGGGAAAGTAAGAATTTCTTATTCCTGTCTCTTTTCAGAATCATCAGAATTTTGAGGCAATTTAGAATGTTTATTCTTATGCACTGATATCAATATGGAATCCATAGCTCACTATGGTACATACTTACTTACCAACCATAGTCAGTCTCAGAAGGGCCAGGATGTACTTATTGTTAGCCAGCCTCCAAAAAGGGCCAATTATTAAGAATATGGGAGAGAAGAAGGCAACAGCAAAAACTTCCAGACCCGTGAGTGCCAGTGTCTGAAGGGGGAAGTAATAGATCATCGGTGGCAATGCATGGTAAAGAGACCAAGAAATGTAGCCTAAAAAAAAAAAAAGAAAAAGCCCCATCATATATTTCCTGGAGATTACTTAAAAACATAGCATTTTACACCTCCAAATGTAGAATTTGAAATGTTTTTGGAAGTAGTTCAAATAATAATAGCCACTTTCCCTGAAGAGATACTTGCTATTTCAAGTTAAATTATGCACAGTTTCCCAGAAAATAGAACTATGAGAAGAAAATCGGCTCTTCCCCCCCCTCAGACAGTAGTTCCTACTTGGATCTTCAATGGAGGAGTGCTCAACCTAGGGAAGGGCTAGTGTCCAGAGGAAACAATGCTGGCTAGGGAAGTAGTCCACCCATTGCGCCAGGGCTCCTCAAAGCCAGATGGGCGGCTAAAGGAATTATCCTAGTAAATGATCGCACGGCTCTCCCCTGAGGACACCCCCTCGAGGTTCGCTGGCAAGGGGCTCTGGGCTTCTACACGGTTCTGAGGAGCTGCACGGTGAGTGCTGGGGCCTGGCGAGCACCGCTCACGCCGCGCCCTGCCCAGGGCAGCCCCGCGCAGCTCACACCGCCCCACAGACACCTGCACCAACTGCCCGGACCTCGCGGTAAACCCGAGGCTGGCCCGAGACACAAAAGCCATCCCGGCAAAAAAAAAA
>VYZX01004420.1:43867-91742 GCA_013401335.1 Brachypteracias leptosomus | reverse complement strand
AAGAAAGGCCGGAAAGGAGCTGCTGATTCCGGCAACGCATGCTAGGAATCCTCTAACTGTCTATGTGACAGTTCTGCTCAGAGTGAAAGATGCAAACTTTAGAGCAAAGATGGTAAAATGAAACCGATGCATAGTGAAGATGCACTTTTATGGACTTCAGCAGACCTTGTACATACAATGCACACAGATTTCTGTTTCTAAACTGTACTGGAATCTGCAACTCAGCCTCTTCAAATCTTTCACCACTTGCACTAGCCAGATTAAAGCTAGCGTGGGTTTGCCTACAGTAGACACACCTTTTGTTGCTGAGCAAGTACACCCAAAATGTAAATATATCTATCCAAACACACAAATCTATTGTGTGTTGTCTGAAGACAAAGACTCAAATAAACACTACCACTGGGGTAGTTTGTTGTTGTTTGCTGGGGTTTTTTTCTTTAAATAGAACACAAAATCAAGTAGCATGAAAGGATACAGAAATTAAAACAAAAGTTTTGAAGAAAAAAAAGCTTCCTGAAGAGGCAAAAAGAAGGATGATGATGATGATGACAAATAAGTGATGAGCCTTTCCATCAAGGCCAAAAAACTCCAATCCCCTAAATATTCTGGTTTTAGCTAAGCACAAAGAATTTCCAGATTTTTTGATTGTGAAATTGAAGACTGAATATATCCAGTGGAATGGGGTTTAAGACACATGGGGTAGACTGTTCTGCCTGCTTTTGCTCAACAAGTCCCAGAGGAAGGCCATGGCCCTTCTGATAAGGAAAAATGATAAAAAGAGAAAGAAGAAATAAGTGCGTAGGTATGAAGAAAGAAAAAAAGCACAAAGAATTGAGGGACAGAAAAAACAGCAGCACAGTGTGATAGAACACAAATAATCTAAAAGACAGAATTAAGCAATGAGAACCAAGTAAAAAGATGTATATGGAAAGTCCTAAAGCCCAGTGCCACCTGTGTAAGGGCATCAGGATAACTTGAGAACCTGCCGTAGGGAGGCAAGTAAAGAGTGAGAGTTACCACTGGGGGCTAACTTCTTGCCAGAGACAGAGGGTGAGGAACATGCTCTTATATCTTCATCAAATGCCAATGCTCACTCTAGGGCAACAGGTAAGGAAAATACAGAGTAAGTATTCTCTCCCAGCAGAGCTGGGAATATTTGTAGACTTACCAAGGGGTGGACAATATTAAGAGTGTTCGGGAGATGGAAACAGCAGCAGGATATGGTCACTGAGGGAAACAGTTCCTGTTCAGGCAGGAACAAAGGAGAGATCATATCTGTATACAGCAATGTTCAGGTTCACCCAGGCTGAGGATGCATCCAACTTCAGTCTCCTCATGCTCTGAGTCCTTCTGTGACCACCTCCATTAAAACATCCTTTCCCTAGATTATTACTGAAGGTACTAGCTTTTCATCCGTAGTTAATATCTTCAGGAGCTTGCGATGAAGGTGAAGCAAACAGGCATAAACCAACAGACTTGACACACCATTATAGGCCTGTCATTGCTCTTTACTTAGCAGAACAAAAATTACACACATTTGATTTCCATCTCTTCTGTCAAAGTGAATTAGTAAACACAGCAAGATGATCTGAAGGATTAATATTAAGTAAACATGGCAAATTTTGTGTTACTCTGCTATATGAAGGAAGACAGGGTGCAATCTGAAATGCTTACACTCATTACTGGTTTCTAAATCAGCAGATCTTGTAGAAAGCAATACACTGAGCATGGCAGGAATACACTGAGCATATGCAGGAAGCTGAAGTGGAAGATTCTGCTCACTGAAAAGCTTATTTAAAAATAGCAAGAAAAAAGCATTAGGATGGATATGATAGAAAGAGCAGAAAGAAAAGAACATGATAAAACTGTTCTTCTTCTACACTGATTATGCCAAGAAACTGTGTTCAGTTCTAGTATTCTTCTAGAGATAAAAACAAGAATTCTTTTTTAAAAAAAACATGCAAAGTAAATAAGATGATACTGTTCTGTCTTCTAACAGTAAAAAAGGAATATCATATGGAAAGTGATTCTCTGATTACCATCTTATACTGATAAACAAGAAGCCAGGAACTGCTTCTCTTAGCAGCAACACCTTCCCTCTACACAAGATAGAGACCCTTGTCTCCTCTGAGTTCATCCAGGTGTTGCAAACTCCTTAGCAATAACTTGCTTTTGAATGTGGCTGTAGCTGCCAAACCTTCTCCCAACAGACTTTCAGAAAATCACCACAAGAACTACAACTTGTACCAGCTAGTTGAAGAACAAAAAGGAGATCCCAGCAAGTCTTGGTTTAGGGAGGAGCATGTGGGATGGACAGTGAGCTGGCTTTATCTTGAATTTAAGTTCAAACTTTCTTTCTGTGCAACCAATAACATGACAGTTAGGATTTACCCCATCAGTACGCTACAGGCATATAGATAGATTTAATAATAATAATAATACTTAAAAGAAAAAACTGCCTTGGAAATTAAGTCAACCAAAAAGAATGTTTCACTCACAGCATATTACTTTTACAATAGCCCCAGGCTGTTCTGCAACGTCTGGTCCCTACCCATTGTCACAGACCCAGAGCTGTTATACAAAAAACACCTGCTCTGCCAATCTCTGTGCAACAGTGAAAACATTTTTCCTATTGGGCGTGACTTGTACTACTTTTAAAGCTTTTAGAAATAGAAGTGAAACAAGATTTGTCTTTAAAACCAACACAATGGATACAAACAATATTTCTCTGACCATAACTAAAAGCTTGAGAGCAAAAGAAAAGCATGAGGTTGGGAAAGTAAGAATTTCTTATTCCTGTCTCTTTTCAGAATCATCAGAATTTTGAGGCAATTTAGAATGTTTATTCTTATGCACTGATATCAATATGGAATCCATAGCTCACTATGGTACATACTTACTTACCAACCATAGTCAGTCTCAGAAGGGCCAGGATGTACTTATTGTTAGCCAGCCTCCAAAAAGGGCCAATTATTAAGAATATGGGAGAGAAGAAGGCAACAGCAAAAACTTCCAGACCCGTGAGTGCCAGTGTCTGAAGGGGGAAGTAATAGATCATCGGTGGCAATGCATGGTAAAGAGACCAAGAAATGTAGACTAAAAAAAAAAAAAGAAAAAGCCCCATCATATATTTCCTGGAGATTACTTAAAAACATAGCATTTTACACCTCCAAATGTAGAATTTGAAATGTTTTTGGAAGTAGTTCAAATAATAATAGCCACTTTCCCTGAAGAGATACTTGCTATTTCAAGTTAAATTATGCACAGTTTCCCAGAAAATAGAACTATGAGAAGAAAATCGGCTCTTCCCCCCCCTCAGACAGTAGTTCCTACTTGGATCTTCAATGGAGGAGTGCTCAACCTAGGGAAGGGCTAGTGTCCAGAGGAAACAATGCTGGCTAGGGAAGTAGTCCACCCATTGCGCCAGGGCTCCTCAAAGCCAGATGGGCGGCTAAAGGAATTATCCTAGTAAATGATCGCACGGCTCTCCCCTGAGGACACCCCCTCGAGGTTCGCTGGCAAGGGGCTCTGGGCTTCTACACGGTTCTGAGGAGCTGCACGGTGAGTGCTGGGGCCTGGCGAGCACCGCTCACGCCGCGCCCTGCCCAGGGCAGCCCCGCGCAGCTCACACCGCCCCACAGACACCTGCACCAACTGCCCGGACCTCGCGGTAAACCCGAGGCTGGCCCGAGACACAAAAGCCATCCCGGCAAAAAAAAAAACCACCCAGGAAAGAGCACTCGTCAGTGGCCATCATTTACTGCTGGCCAGCAGAGAAGCTTTGCACCGGCAACCCCTCCGCACGGGCGGTAAGACCCCGACACGCTGCCGGGGCTGCCCAGTTACGACTCTTCCCAGTAGAGANATTGAGAGTGCTGTGCTGGGACGTGATCCAGCATCTAATTGTACTTACTTCCCTGTTTGAATTAGGCTACATGCAACTCAGTATTGCTAACAAGGGATACATTATGCTGTAACTGTATATAACCAGGTGACTGGATGCTATCTCCAGTAACAAAAAATACCCTCCTTTCGACTTGGTTATTACTGCTTCTAGGTAAACATTGAGCTTACAGTATCAATATGGTACTTTGGCTTTTTACCTTTGTACCTAACAGAAGGAGACATAGCCAAGCATAAACCAGATAAATTTCTGTTGTCTAAGATCAGCAGCAGAGTACAAAGAAAGGGACAATGTCTTCTGAAATGACTCAACAGGAAACTCCGACTTCTCCACCAAAGCAAGTTGGATGGGTAAGCTGGATTTCCACCCTTTTGTTACAATGCTAGTGGATAACTGGGATTTTGCACCGGTCGCTCTTATTGAAGAGAAAAACAGATGTCGGCTTAAGCAGAAAAGGCTATTTGTTATTCTTTCTGGTTCACTACGCTCAGAGGGCTAGGAGCTTCTGAGTCTTAAGATAGTGGGCTCTGGTTTATGCTATGCTAGTTAAACTGGTTATGAACTGGCAGAGCTGTAGTGTCTGAGTACTAGTCCAACATAACCTGTCCCCATGGAGATGTGTGTGCTTGTGTATTCAGAAGGGGAGAAAGGAATTACTGCACAAGAACCTGCCTTCCAGCTGTATGCCAGCTGAGCATTCTCCTATGCTGGAGAAATTAGCTACCCACAGGGGTTCCGATTTTACCATCTTGTGTCGTAAGCATTAATTAACCCCAGGGAATTTATATATGGTATGACCTTGTTGCTAACCAGTCACTGCCAGAGAGCGGCAAAAGGGATGCGGTGGGACTGTGCCCCTTGTCTCAGGTCACAGCCCTGTCTGCCTTACTGTCAGACAGACAGGGGTTGTGACCTCAGGACAAGGGGCACAGTCCCACAGTACCCCAAAAAGAGGAGCAGTTCCAGTGATGTTGACTGGCATTAGCAAACAGTCCAGTGACTGACAGGCAAGTCCTTAGGAATAAGGTAAGGCTGATGGTAGGCCAGGAGGTCAAGTTAGTGAGGCAATATAGGGATCATCATGAGAAGAGGCCAGGTACAGGCACACCTGGCACAGTTAAGGCAAGGCCTGAGCTTAAATGCAACTCCTGAGTCAAGGGGCAAAGGCCCTGGACAAAGCTGCTTGCAGCTCTTTCTCCCAGATTCGCTGCTTTCACAGCAATCTAAGTCAGTGTTACACAGCTGTGCCCTACTAGAGATGACTTTGAGCCCAAGCAACTGAAGCCCTGGCAGGGTGTGTGTGGAGGCAGAAAGGCTGCAAAGCGCCTTGGTGCACTTAGGGCCCTGACACTCCTTTCCCTATCTTTCAATCAGCCTGTTTGGATTTCATTGTGTTTGCTGTGACCTTGCTGTGAAACCGGTTTGGAGTGGTTCTCTAGAGCTTGGGGTGGAGTTGGTTCTCTACTGTTCACCCAAGCAGCACCACCGCTAACTTTAGTGGGAGCTATGCTTGAAGAAATACTGAGATATTAATTATCTATAATGTGAAATATGTGGCTGCGGCCAATAGATGCATTTCATTAGTACAGTTACAAAACCATGGGTCAGTCAGGCATAGAATGAGGCAGAATACTGTGATAGACTAATGTGCTCTTTTTTCCAAGGCACTGCTTGTTCTACAAAGCCTGGTTTTGCTTTCAAGAATAAGTACGTTTGTACATGCTGTGTTTTTACAGAAAAATATTATCATTCCAATTAATTTTAACTTAATGATGTCTTTTTCTTTCCCTCAGCTTTTATTGCTCAGCACAACGCCATACAGTATGAGTTGGGGTGAGCTGTCCCAGCTGGTACCCTACCAAATTCTTGTGCAGCCCCAGCCTACTCACTGGTGGGGCAGCCTGAGAAGCAGAAAAGGCCCTGACTCTGTATAAATGCTGCTCAGCAATAGCTAAAACATCCCTGTGTTGTCAACACTGGTTTGGTCACAAATCTGAAACACAGCACCATACCAGCTACTGTGGAGAAAAGAAACTCTTTCCCAGCCACAACCAGTACACCCGTGTATTTCAGAAGTCCAATAGTGATACTACAAGTGCTAACACTGTTAACAGAGTCATCTCTTAAAGAAAGAAAAGTAATTTACTTACAGCCACATGTTAATACTCTGGATATTAGAATGCAAGAGAGAATCCTGTCACTTTTTCTCACAATCAAAATGGAAAAGAGCTACCATTAGCTAAAAGAAGCCTGTTGGCAAGCTAATTATTATGAAGGTGAAGCCAGTATGATTGAGTTCAGTTAGTGCCATGAATTTAAACTGCTCAGAGAGAAAGGCTAAACAGAGCTTATGTTGACCCTTTTCTGAATACCTGCACAATCTGCTCTTTCTGAACTTAAATTGACTTCTGGAGGTGTAGAGCTTTATTTTTAGAAACTACCACTCTGCCTTTATTTCCTGTCAGTTCTTTCCCAGAAAGGTAATGTAGCTCATGAAAATGAAATAGTTAACAGAAATAAAGCAATATAGTTCTGAGGTAAGCAGCAGCTGAGCTGTTTCAGGAAAGTATAGACCAACAGGATAAGTGGTTTTAAGTTAAAACCTGCATAGTTCTTTCTCTTTCTGTATTGGAGTATCAAGTATTTCATCATACAGCTAACAACAGAAGAAGGAGTTTTGCTTGGTTGGCTTTTGTGTTTTATTTGTTTTTAAAATAATTTGTCTTCTTTAATTGATTTTTTTCTTCCTGTGAGATTAAATTCAATAAGCTAACCCAGATTTATCCTTTCAGCCAATGTTCTTTTGTCCCACTTCACAAAATTACAATGCTGGGGAAATTGCAAAGATCCGTGAAGAATGCAAGAAGGAAAGTTTCTGGTACAGAGGTGGGTGATCCAAACTTTTTTTCTTATTTCACTGAGAATGATTTCTTGATGCACTTATGCAAAACTGGCTGTAAAATGCCATGCCATTTATTGTAATACATCAGGTTTTGCTGGAATATTATTGTGGGTTAACACTGTCACTTTATTTTATGTTGAGCAATATGTTATTATAGAGTTAATTGAAATATTTGCATAATCATTGTAGGTAAAGGTGGTTGAATTGAGCTGTTGTTTAATATGAATTTTAACAATCATAGGGTTGGTTCTGTTCTTGAAGTCTGTTATTAAAACAACCGTAGGAATGTTTTACTTTATTACATGCTTATTCTTGCCTTTGAATGAAAGGCAGGCATGGCTGTGTGTCTTGGATTTGTGATGTTCTTTAGATGTTAAGACATGTAAAAGATTAATTGCTCGATGCCTTTTACATCCACCATGTCAGTTTGTTTCTGAATTATGCATTTTCTAAAAGGAAAAGATTGAAAAGGGTTTCAGCATTTAGTTGGAGCTGCTATCATTACTGGTATAATGAGTACTGAGTAGGAGATATTCAGATTATATAAGCTATTCTTTAATAAGTATATATAATGCATTAGCTTCAGATGCTGGAGTGGGCCTGATGCCTGGCACTATAAACACATCCTTGCTTTGAAGAGGTAGTCATCTGAAGGAGCATATGTAATAGATGACTAAGGCAGTATGCAAAGTTAATGTTTAGAAGATGAGTAATATGTTTCACATTATAAACATATGAAACATTTAACATACGAGAGTAATGTATTTAACAAATTACATATCAAATTTTGGCTCATGCCAAATACTCTCCTTTTTATCTTTACAGCTCTTCCTTTGTCTCTTGGGAGCATGCTTGTCACCCAGGAGCTGGTCTCAAAAGGTAAACATGAAAAATGCATTATGGTCTTAAGTTATGAAGTTGAGACTCTGGAATTACTACTGAAATGCAAGTTTTCCTAAAGCTTGCTGTTTTTCAAGATCAATATTCTTCTCACTCATCACCATCACGGTTCCAGTAATTTGATCATTGCCACAGTCATTCTTTTGAAAGAACATGAACTGAAAAGAGAATTCATGAAATTGAAGGCTGGTGGCTAGGTTCTGTCACCATGATCACAAAGTCACTGAATGTTAGGGGTTGGAAGGGACCTTGAAAGATCATCTAGTCCAACTCCCCTGCTAGAGCAGGATCACCTAGATCAGGTCACACAGGAATGTGTCCAGGCGGGTTTTGAAAGTCTACAGAGAAGGAGACTCCACACCCTCTCTGGGCAGCCTGTTCCAGTGCTCTGTCACCCTCACCGTGAAAAAGTTCTTCCTTATGTTTATCCGAAACTTCCTATGATCACATGTATTTGAGTGGAGTTGTCACTGGGACTGCTTGTAGGGTAGGCCATCATTCTACTTGGAAAGGAGCATCAGAATGAGGTACTGTAGCTCTAACTGTTGGTTTATTTGAAGAATGCTAGCAGTGTTCTTAGAGTGACCATGTACCAGTATGAATACAGCTTTGGTGCAAAGGAATACTGGTGCAGTGAGGAGAGAGATGGCTTGCGATCTGCAGGCTAACACAAAAGAGAACTGTATTCTGTTTCTGTGGTGGATGAGCCTGGTTCTGCACGTTGCACCTTGACTTTCCCTTCTGGGTGTCTTGTTTTGGGTAAAGAGAGAAGGCCATCTACCCTGAAGGCCACTAACATGGGTGTGTCACCCAGGAGCAAGTAAGACAGTCCTCCAGCCTGCATCAGCAGCCAGTTACAGCAGTGGCAGATAGGAGATGAGAAAAATCACAGAGCCTGAAGCAAGAAACAGAAAAGAGTCCAGAGGCTATAAGAGACAGGTGGTGGGAGACAGCAAATGACAAAGGTGGAAATGGCTTGGCCTTTTCTCACTATGTGCTTGCAAGCCACTTGTTTTATTCCAGCCACTGTTACCATGTTTCCTCCTCATCCCTCCCTTTTTTTTTTTTTTTAACTAAGAAAACCTAAAAGCTGTGCTACACCACAGGAGGCTGACATGGGTTCCCTGTTGCATCCTTGACCTATGAACTTGCAGGCAGAGAAAGAGAGAAGGGGCAAGGGAGAGCGTGTGAGGGAAGGCAAAGGTCTACACATTTGAAAAAGGGTGAGCAGTGACAGGAAGGCTACTGGGCTTGTCTCAGTAGCTAACGTGTCACTGGCCTCTCTGGTACCGGGTGCCCTTCTCAGTTTCTCTCCGTTGTACTTGGATGTTTGTGATCAGCTGTGAAATAACAAATGCCCATATTAAATAATCATTGCTGTGTGTCAACTGTTGGAAGGGGAGGGGCTGTTTAGAAACAAACACCAACTTTGTTCCTCCCTTTCCTGACACACCCAGTTTAAAATTGCACAGATGCCAGTGGGCGAAGGCCCTCACACTTTGTATAGACTGAATACTCTGTAGTCAGCCTCTGAGCCTCTCCAACACTGAATGCGCGAAACAGCGCAAGCAGTGAGTGTTCACTTCCCTTTGCCATGGTAATCTCGCTGTGTGGAGCCCTTCTCCACAGCATGGCTCTCCTCTGCCAGACACACCCACTTTCAGAATCATACTGGTTTCATCTTCTGGTGTTAACTGGGAGAAAGTAGGTTTTGATGGGAAAAGCGAAAGATAATCTTGTGCTTTTCTTGTTTAGCGCAATGTATTATCCTCTTTAAGGCCAAAATGTATCATCTGTCCAGAGGAGGAAGCTAGATACCAGTGGTACGGTTTAACACTAGTTTAATCAATAGCCACGGAAAACTACTGAAGAGCAGGCTCCTTGGGCCTACTTCTCACAGCACGAGGAGCTGGACCCTGAGTAAGAGATTTCAGTTTGCTGTTATATTTGCAGGGTTGGTTTGTGCTGAAACATAAGCCACCATCTCCTCCTCCTGCAGTTCTGTAGGTGCCACCAGTGGCAGCCATGCTGCTGCTTTCATGTTGATTTACACTTCAAACCCCTGTGTGAGCTGAATCCTGCAAAGTGCAATTTTTTTCTTCCTATGACTCTAGGACTGCCCCAAAACAGATGCACTAAGAACTAGTGGAATGCAAAATGCCCTGATTTTCTTAAGTCTGGGTTAGTGGACTTCTGAGTTTTTTGTGCAGTCTTCACCTTCAGAAATGCAAAAGCTTGTAGGAAAAATACAGTCTTGGTTTTGAGTGCTAGTGAGTTCCTCAAGTGAATAAGCTTTCTGACTCTTTCCTTTTATTGTAGGCATTTTCTCAGCAAACCCAAGATTTGGTGCATTACCTAAGATGGCAAGTAAGTTCTACCCATTTTTAAAAGGAAAGGAAAGGTGATTTACAGGCAATATGCAGAACTTAGATGCAGATGCATCTCTCTGAATTTCTTTCAAAACTCTTCCTTTTTTGGAATTTGAGATGTTACTACAGCACTTTAGGAAATCAGAATTCTACTGTGTTTAAAAATAAATATATGAAACAATGTTCTTTTAATGTAAACATTTTTAGTAGCAGTTTGTATTTACTTAGTATAGCCTCTCAAATTGGTAAAAACTCCAGTCTCACCTTTGTTTTTTAAATAATCTCAGCCTCATTGCTCATCCATGCCTAGTAGATTACACAGCTTATAGTATCAAGGAGTCATCATATACTTTAATATATAAAATACTATGTTCTTTTTCATATGTTCATTTGAGCTTTAATTCATGACCATGAATAGATAAAAATAAAAGCACAGAAACTGTACAGTACAGTAAAGTGGCTCTTAAATTGCAAGAAATGAAGTTGATTCCCTCTTCAACAGAAAATTGAGAATGTTGAAGTAGTGTTTTTATTCCCACTCTGTAATGAGTGAAAGCCCCAGTGCGACAGTATGGCAGGCTGATGTTCGAGCTTCTTAGAAGCCCAGAGAAGAGAGTGTTAAAATTTTGTGTTAATATTTCTAATTATAGAAGTATACCATGGTGTGCATATAAGGGCAAGGGGAATTAATGCTGACATTGTGAATTAATTTCATTATGGGCTGTCTCTATAATCTGTTCTTCTAAATCTGAAATCTTGTAATTCCAGTTGAATATGCTTTTCCTGTATGCATTTCTTTTGGAGCAGTTGCTATATCTCATGAGAGGTAGTTGGTTTCCAATACTTATTGAAACAATCCTCATTTATTCCCTTCACATGTTTGTAACACATTTTGAGAAGACATGCTACTTACAATTTGTCATATGATTAAAATTGAGCCAATTGCAGACTGTTGATTTAAGATCTTGTACTAACTATGTCTTATATCTCTCCTTATAGTTGCTGGTGTCTTAGGTTTTGCCATTGGAAAGATGTCATACATAGGAGAATGCCAAAAAAAGTTCCAGAAAGTTGGTATTGTACCATCTTGTCCACTAAAAAAAAGGTTTGTGCTTGTTCAAATTATTAATCCTAGATCAAAATAGTCTAAAACATCATAAAAATTATATGCAGCAAAACTATGAATTGAAATTCTATGATCAGGTCATGAGGTACTGCTCGGATTCTTAGGCAACATACGATAGTATTAGAAACTACTAAATATTCTTCAGAAAATGGAAATGAAACTCAGTGTAATACCTGTTATTAGGAAATCCATACTTTAAATTAAATTATTGTACTTTTAAGTGTGATGAGACAAGAGTTACTCATTCTCTTTTCATCTAGTATTTTGCCTCTAAGTGTCTCACAATCATCTGTGATACCACTTAGGCCCTTTAAGTCTTCCTCTGTACCATACATCAGGCCAAATACACTGCAGATTTTTTTTTAAACTATCCTTATATTTTGACAACAGTTTCAATCTCAACCCACATTCTAATCTTCTCCTCTGTGGCTTCGCCCATCCTCATACTGTCACACCAAGCCGTGAAGGGTGCAAACTGCAAGGGTATTTTTAACACCTTGCAACTCTAACCATATAGTAGATCTCAATGGTTGCATTCTGTCAACTGGCACCTCCATGTTTTAGTCATTGTTTTAAAATCTTCACATAAAGTACTCTTTCTTGTCAAATCACACCTTCTTTCTTCCCAGCTTCTCTTTCAACTGCCAGTACTACTTCTCATTCTCAGTGTGGCTTCCCATACACACCTTTCACAAAATACATTTCCAAAAATCCTATCCACAAAATCATTCTCGTCTGTTTTTTCACATCTTTCCCCCAGATCAACATGAGCTTTTATGCCTATGAAAATGCCTGACTGATAATGGGAATCACAGAGTCACAGAACAGCAGGGGTTGGAAGGGACCTCTGGAGATCTAGTCCAACCTCCTTGCCAAAGCAGGTTCATGTAGGGCAGTTTACACAGGAAAGTGTCCAGGCAGGTTTGCAAGTCTCTGGAGAGGAGACTCCACAACCTCTCTGGGCAGCCTGTTCCAGGGATGCTTCTTTGTTGTTCATATGTCTCTCTACTGCTGTTTTTCCCACACGTAACAAAGCTGTTTCTTTCCCCATTGGTACTACACAAGATGGTTATTCGTCACTCTTGTATTCTACACCTTGCTCCTAGCTGTGTTAGCTCATTATTGACAGGTACAAAGGCAAGGGCTGTCTTTCCCTGCTTAGAAAATCCTATTGTATTTTGGCCATTGCTAGAAATGGTGGTTAATAATTATTAATGGAGTTATATTGGCTCTGGTGTTTAGATGCCAACTTTTCAGTTTATGGCCCATAAAGCCATTACAAAAGTTGGAGAATATAGTCAAGAGATTACTTCTTCAAGAACACTTGCCAACATGCTATATGCTTTTGTTAGAAAAAATTCAACAAATCTATTAACTATTTTATCTGCTTTCAATATTGTAGGCATTGTCATCATACTTGCAAAGAATGTGAAGCAAAATCGGGATCGAATGAGAAAGAAGGTTAAATTCCTTCACTATCTTAGTCCCAGGTAGGCAACCTTTAAATTAAATTCTCATTTGATTTTCCCTGTTGAATGGTATTCTTGTTTTAAACCTTTGAACAATATAGTGAAAATCATGGATTTTATTCAAGGAAATGTTTTGTATCTATGGTTGCTAATTAAATTGGTTTATTCATTTTTACCTTACATGCCTTTCATGCTAATTTTAAATCCCCCATTTCTGAGGAATTTCTGCTTTAGCTGTAGCAGCGTATTGCTTATTCACCTTATTGGAATTAATTTGGGTTGACTACTTGAATGAAAACAAATATAACTCCTTTCAATTTCCAATTTTTTAACCTAAGAATCAAACAATTATGGATAATATTGATATTTGAAAATACAATGAAATGTTTAGAATCTAAAAGCAGACACAGCTGAGTGTGGGTTTGTATATTCAATGAGGGTTTTTTTGTCCTCCAGTACTATGGTTTGGCTGGAGCCTTAGTGAGGAGAGTGTAAGAGTGGTGCTAGAGCAGCTACCTGTTGGGGCAGGGGAGACAGCCCACATGATGATTTCACTCCAGAAAGGGGAAAATTCCCTTTTTGTAAAAGGAGGGTTTGCAGGGTAGAAGGCAGAGGAATGTTTAAAAGCACTTTCACTCTTTGTCTATGAAAAGCAGGCCAGCAGCTGGGCTTTTCAAAAGCATTTTCACACATTGTGCTTGTGGTAAGCTGGCCTACATTTCCCACAGGCAGGAGAATGTGTGAAAATGTTTGCAAATAGCTTGGCTGCCTGCAGGAGAGGAGAGCAGAGGGCCTGGTTGAAATCCTGCCATGTGAGTTTGCTACAGCTCTAGCTGTAGCTCAAAACAAGAAATCTGATGCAGAAATTGTTGGATTGAGTCTCTTTGGCACGTACTGTGTAGGAATCAAAGCAAGGATATTGATAATGGTCCCTTTCTTGCTTTAATGTGCATGGCTGCAGACAACCTGTAAGGAGGAGTATCCTAGCAGAGCTTGGTTACTTACCCTGAAGAGATACTTTGATGGAGTTTTACTATGCAATAATACCTTATGGCAGTAAAGATTGTCTTGAAGAATGCCATTAGAACAAATTCTTGGTTTTAAGCAACTTTGCCACTGCTTGAGTTGCAAGTACTCAGCCACTACCAGAAAATGCACTTTGGCTTATGTTCACCTAATAGGGTTGCTGCCAAAAAGGGCTGTGCTTCTCTTGTGCCAGCTGTAGAGATCCTGAAGCACTGGGGCCCTCCAGATCAGCCTGCTGCTGTAGCTGGCATCAGAGCCATAAGGAAAGGGAAGGGGAAAAAAAAAGAAACCAAACCTTTCTGAGTGGTACTAGCATGAAGAAGGGAGAGAGCCAGACCTAGATAACTGTGAATGGACGACACCCTAAATCTATCAACACTATTGAGCTTAATTAAGCACTTGTATTACTGTGCTGATTAAGTGCTTCTGAAGATTTTCTCTTAAATAAATGTTTGCTTATGTAAGCCACCGTCTTCACTTATTTCAAATAAGGACCCCTCAATTGAGGGTGGTCACTTACTAGCAATTACCTATGTAATGGAATTAAATGTAGGTGGTGGGATTTACCTCTACTGCTCGTCAGAGCTAGAGCTTGATGAACCTTAAATCCAAAACCATCTTCTTTTTCAGCTTTTTCCCTTTTTCAGCCTTTCTCTGTGAGCTGACAGTGTTTTTTTTCCTAGTGTATAAATACCAACTGCCTTTTCAATAAATTCCAAATTGTCTCAAATAGAAGAATCTTGCAGCTGTATGAAGAGAAGAATGCAGGATGCCACAGGCCCCTCAGTTTGTTTTCTTCCTGCAGTGGGTCCTGGGATTTTTTCTGTGAAACCCGTTCCCTATTCCAGCTCAGATGTTCATTAAAGACCTTGATTGCTGCACTTTTTACCAGGCACTTAGGTGGTCTTGTTTGTTTTTTAAGAGGGCTAGAAAGCTTAGTCAGAAACTTAGTCTGAAAACAAATGTAAGACAAAAGTCTATTTCTTTCAAATTTTAATTGCTGGAAGGAAGAAGCCATTATATTTTATCCAGTGTGATATTTTGAATTTGCCAGAAGTCAATTTTGATCGATAGGTTTTAGAAACTATGAAAAGAAGAACTGTAAGCATTGTGGTGTTCTCTGAATTGTTAAACAGTGAAAATAATAACCTCATAAACTCTTTTATGTTTTAATAAAAATTGTTAATTTAGCATACTAGGCTCTAAAAAATGTACAGAGACCCTACTGAGCACATCTCACCCCTATCCATGCTAAGAGTATAGCACAAGCTCTGGCACTACCTAGGAGGACCATCCAGGTAAAATTCTGCTCATGTTAATCAGTTCAAAGGTAATGTCTTTTATCCCTAAGGACTTTGCCGAGTTCTCAGAGGAATCACCAAGAAGCTGCACATTTCACATCAAAAGCAAGATGCCATTCAGCTCAATAACAGGTCCTTTCATTCCACTTAACAGATACAGTGAAGATGATGAAATATCGTATGGATCAGCTTCTTCTTTCAAAATAGAATCATAGAACATAAAGGTTGGGAAAGACCTTCAAGATCATCATGTCCAACTGTCAGCCCAACACTACCATGACCACTAAACTATGCCCTGAAGTGCCATGTCTACACATTTCTTGAACACCTCCAGGCATGGTGACTCTACGACTTCCCTGGGCAGCCTGTTCCAGTGCTTGACCACTCTTTCAGTAAAGAAATTTTTCCTAAAATTCAATCTAAATCTTATGGATCAGCTGCTTCTTTCAAGGCTTTATTTCGTAGAGAAGAAATAATGTTTTTGATTTGGTGTAAATCAGCTTATTTGTAGTAGTTGCATAATACACATATTAAAATTACACAGTTATTTTAATAGTAAATACCAGTTTCTTGTAATGCTCTTCTTTTTTTTTTTTTTGTCTCTTCGTAGCATGTTTTGGTTTATTTTCCCCCCTTCAGTGCAATTTGGCTCTTAGTGCTGAAAAATTAGATTTCTCTATTGTACTTGGATGCTGGCAGTACTTCACATAGCAAGGAAAATGGCATATCCAGGAATGTTTGCCTCCTGTGTCAAAAGGAAAGAGTGCAAGAACGTTTAAATCATTTTGCACAGTTAAGAAGCTACTTGGTCTGAGCTGACTCCTTGTTTATGGCATGGTTTTAGAGTACTGAGCTAGATGTTTATTAGAGTATTGTTATCCTGCAGGTACTGTGCTGAACCAACTTTCAGTAGGGCAGTTTTACATAGAGCTCCACTCTGCCAAGGATATCAAAAGCATGTGCCACATCCATAATGAAAAAGAAGATGCAGTGGTTTGGAATAGTTTATGGTCTGCACACAATCCAAGGCTAGTAGGGTGGTGAGAAGAATCTAGATGCCAAATGCTCTCTACAAACAGCATGATGCACAGACTTCCATGAAGCGTCTTGGGAAATCAAAAGCAGACACTTCCCCTAAACTCAGTGATGGTGTTCACAGGGAAATCTAATGTACAGCTACTGAATACTTTGGGCATCACTGTGAGTTGATGAAGCCTGTTTTCTGTGGGGTTTTTTTGTTTGATTTCATACTATGCCTACGGTTAGCACCCCTCTTTTGAACCACCTTCTTTGGGTATCGTTACCTGAGCACAAAAAAATTCTGCAAGCAAGATATATATAATGTAAAAGTATAAAGTAACAATTGGTTTCTGCACACAAAAGACAATCTGGATTTAACAAGCTGTTAGGGTAAATACTCACTACCCTGATAAGGCACTTGGAGAGTCTTTCCTAGCCAGGCAGCCACCAGGCAGAAGAAAGATTAGAGTAACCTGCCTCCATTTTAAATTTTTTTTTTCCCCTTTAAGATTGTATAACTTCCCAAATGGATATTTGCCCTCTTGAATTCTTGAGCTACTAAGAACCCCTGTCTCAACAGGGGCCTTAATTTTACAGTTTTTGTCTTTCTACAGACTTTTCCACAGCTTTTTCTTAGCAACCTGAGCCAGGGGTACCCGGCTGTGCTGCAGCAGAGCTGGCAGCTGGTGTGCAGGCAGGGGAGCCTTGGGGAGCCTCCCACCAGGGCTACAGGGAGAGAGGGTTACACAACCACAGAGAAGTCACCCTCCTTTGTGAAAATAATGTAACTGTCATAGGTGTGCTGTGGTAGCCAGCAAAACTTGTATGGTGAGGTGTCTTAGCTACTTTCTCTTCACAGGGGTGACAAGATAACAGCCATAGGCTGCAGCAAGGTTAGTCATGCCTGGGTTACCTGAGGCAAGCCATTACATCCGTGTGATGCCAAGGAGAGTGATGCATGTGACAAAGGACCCTTCAGGTCAGACTCAGAAGTTATTCTTGTGCTCAGAGTGTTACCTCCTGGGGTTGCAACTTAGCGACTTAAGTTTGCTTTAAATGTAATTTTGTTGAGGCTTCCTATTACTTTACTGTAATAAATGTACTATAAAAATGATTGTCTCCTTTTTTTTTCCCTCAATTTATTTCCATACTTTCCAAGAGGCATTCTCTGATTAGCTAGTTATGTGGATCTGAGTTCATGAGTTGCTGTGATACTGTTACAAAAAAAAAGGCTATTTGTGAATCTAAGTTTTATTAAGACCAAATTTCTGCATATCAAAAAGAAAATGAGCACAACTTATGGGCAAAGTGTTCTCTAGAAGGTCTTTAAAAACTTTTTTCTATAGTTCAGATTGTACTTCTGTACAGGTAATTTTTTTAAGCCTGTCAGGTGTCAGGCTCCACATAGTCCTCCCTGATTTGAGAAGTAACGGGGGACGTTTTTGCAATGTTACTTAATTTTGTTAAAATACAATTTCTCCTGCTTTGCTCAACCAACAATCTAGTCAAGTGTGCAGCTGGGCTACAGGCCTTTATAATGAGGTAATAATGATGCTGCAATATTTCTTACATATAACTTAAAAATTTAAAAATAACATAAAATTTAAGTTAACTGACTCTCTCAAGCACCAGCTACAAAAGAATAGGAAAGACTCACAACACATTCTGTACCACGTTACTTAACTTGATAAAATTGGAGTCAATTTGCTTTCATTGTGCTGGGACTTATGAGTGTGTTGGAATTTTCCTGGTGGCTGGATATATCTTCTAGGGGTGGAATCAGACTGGTACTGGATTTTTTAGAATTTGATGGTTTATAGGATCTAGTTAAACTTTTAAGCTTCTTAAGATTTGATAAATATGAAAAAGTGCCTTGTAGTTCACAGGAGAAGTTCTGTAAGAAAGCAGGTGTTGAGGTGTTAGTAGTTATGATGTATGCTGCAGAAAGGAACATTTAAATGCATACTGATTATTTTACATTATTACTTTATGAAAAGGAAAGCAGGAAGAGCTGGACAAAACCTCATGTGTGCTCTCATGACCAGACCCTCAGGATTTTTCTACTTGGGAAGGTAAGCTCCTCATGTAATCATCAAAGAGTGCTCTGCAAACAGTAAGTTAGTACAGCCATTTTACTGTAATTATACACAATTTAATTATCTAACCTATGTTGACGACTTATCATGCATTCCATACAAGTCAGTTAAAGAAGTTGGTTTTAATTAAAGCAGAAGTAGAATGCATGACCTATTATTAAACGACCTATTATTAAAAATACAGGAAGATTTTGAGGTAATCACTTGCTTCCGTAATCTTTATTTCAGTCTGGAATAAGAAGGGAAGAGATGTCGAGGAGGGAAAATAGTTGACCTTACAAGGGATTAAGCATTGTTTATGTAGTGCTAAAACTTTTTTTAGTATTTTCTTGTACTACTAATAGGATATGCATTCCATTTTGGCAGGAAGGTGTTACCAAAAGGCTAAAAAAGTCCACTTAGCATACCTAGCTTCCTACTAATAATTTCTGTCTGGGAAGTGGAGCTTACTTTTTTTTCACCCAGGGACAAGGGAGTTTAACTGTGTGCTTAGGCATATCACAGTGTAGCTGAAGTTTGTGTACTTGCTAAAATCAAGAAACAAAATACATCCTTCAGCTGTAATACACACAAAGTGAGTAGCGTTATGTAAGCCGCAAGCCACTTTATGAAATTATGAACAGAAAAAGGGTCAGAGTAAACAGGGGAAGCTGTAATGACATTAACTTCAAACAACTGCAGTAGATCGCTTGTCTTTGGCGACTTTCATATTAGCTATTTGAAATAATTTTACAAATAATGTATTCAGTCCAAATTTAAAAAACAAAGTGTTTTAGAAGAGAAAGCAGTTGTAGGCTGAAAACAAAGCAAATTCCTGTTTAAATCCTGACTTAGTAGTTGGACTTCAGGCAAGCCAGCTGGTTTATAATTCTCTTTTAAAACTGGGAATGAAGGGAGATGAAAGCTTACCATCCAGGATCTTATAAATCCTTATGAAAAATAAGATTTGGGGCTTAATTTATTACATTTTGAGAATTAGAGACCAGGGCATGCTGTGCACCCACAGGTATGGGATGGGAGGGCTCTAGGGTGGGCTGGTATGAAGAGCAAGCTCTGGGGCAGGAGTTAAACAGGATCATGCTGGACCAGGCCAAGTAGGAAGTACGAAGGGGCAGCTGGCTTGGGTGCCACTCTTGAACCTCTGAGAGCAACGCTAATGTGGGAGCAGCAGCTCCTTCCTCATGACTGTTTCTATCAGTGAAAATGCTGCTGGTAATTTGTCCCACTCAACTCGTTTTTGGCATCGCCCACTGGAGTTCCATTTATGAGAGCCAAGAAAAGGGATCCAACTTCTGACATCAGTACTGCAGTAGTTCCATATCTTGGAAATACTAAAGCCACTTTTACTCAGACGTAGCTTTTACAAGGTGTACTGTTTTCCCTGGTGTACTTCATTTGAGGAATCACCTCTAAAATAGGTGAAAACTCATATAGTGCTGTGATTATATATACATTATGAAGAATCGTTACAGCTTTCACAGCAGGATGTTAGGCCTTACAAATCTGTTAATGTTCTTTTGAAAGAGTGGACATGGGAACAAAGGAATCTACTCCATACTGTGCACATGCTTTGGTGGGGGTTTGGGGTGTTTTCCTTTTTTGTTTTTTTTTTCTCCTGCTGAGAACCTCATTTTCTTGAGAAACTTAAGAAATCAATAAGACTCTTCTCAAGGCCAGCTTAAAATCTAGAAGGCTTGAGAGGGCTTCTGGGGACATGTTAGGGGGCATCTGGTCAACTTATTAACAGATATAATCTGACACAGGAAAACATGACTTAGTTTCTTGATGATAGAGCTAGGAAAAAGCCTCAATACTGAGAGTCTGAGTGATAAGCTTCATTGTCATGGGGGAAAATACTAACTGTATCACACAGTTGGTTTTAAATTATTCTGACATTCTCAGTACAGAGACATGGGAGTCGGTTTGCATAGTTGCAAGACATCAGATCAGTGGCCTATGGCTGCCAAAAGGCAAGTAGAACATTAACAATTCCTGGGGGAAAAAAAAATAGATGTGCTACAGAGTTCTGTGGCATGTCCTCATCTTGAATATTGTGGTGCTTCCAGAAAGTGTACAACAGAGCTGGGAGACAGAAAAAGGAGGAAAAAAATTAAAATTAAAGGAATGATGAGAGGTATAAAATGGTTTCTTCACAAGAGATTAAGTAACTCACTTTCCAAAACAACTTAAGATGAGGAATATGGTATCTGTAACAGTGTGAAAGATGAATAGGAAACAAGTAATTGTTGTTTTTTGTAAAATGACAACTAGTTGGCACTAAGTGAAATCAGACTTAAAGCAAACAGAGAAGCAGCACTCTTTATACAACATTCCATCATGGATATTCTTGCCACAAAATAGGGTGGGAACAAACAAAATGGCTCCAAGAGGCACCATCCACACAGAGACTGGGTGGCTGTGAAACATCTGGATTGCATGATCCAAATGCAGCCTCTGTGTTAGGAAGCTTCTCAGGTCTGACCAGAGGACAGGGGACATACCTGTGAAGGGTCTCCTAGAAGGATCACCGGCCAGTGTGGGAAACAGGGTGACCAGTATGGTGATTCCTATATTTTTACAGCTGTTGAAAAAACAAGCAAAGAGCCTTGACAGATGAATTAAACCCTAAGCAACTAATACCTAGAAGTGGAGACTAAAACATCTTCACATGCAGAGAGCACAAAATTCAAGATTCCTGAGAAAACACACCTCTACATCATTTTAATTATAATATAGTATTTTTCTCTGCTGATGAAGGGTAAAAATACTAGGATGGGAATGGAGGTTTTTCCTATTGTCATTGCCACACAGATTGTTGGAGAGCAATGGCACTTCCAAAGCAGATGCTAGAATCTTGCATCAAAAACCCACTTACCTGAAGTGTTGTTTCTCACATGCGTGCTTTTGGAGCATTCAGCAGCCACGCTGTGTTAGTTAGGCACATCAGGTATTTCAGAGCAAGAAACAACTTTAATACTTCCTCCCAGAGGTGTATTTTATACCTGCCTTTCACTCACAGCAGCTGTAGGCTGAGGTCTGCGATGACTGAAGTGGACATGCCCAAGCTTACTTCCTACTATACTGTCGCATGTATAATCCTTTAAAATAAATACCTGAAACCTTACCCAGCAGCAAATGCTTGCCTTTTAATCACCCCCATTCTCCTGATTAGCTCCACAGATCCACTAGATTGTAATAATCTCAGGAGCTGCCTCTGGCCATGGCCAGACACAGAACCGGCGCTTGTCTAGGCAGGGGTTTCACACCATGCTGCCCAGCAGTTGGCAGCCCTGGTGGGACGGCCGGTCAGACAGCTGCTCGGCCAGCCTGGCCTTCTCCTTTTGTGCCCTCTCCTCTGCTCTCCCTGCACAGTGAGAATCTGCACGGGCTGAAGGGGCTCCTTCTTGTTCACTTGTTGCTCCTGCAGCATGTTGCTGACTTGTGTCTACAATGCAGCCTTCACAACTGGTTGACAGCTGCATGTTATCCAGCATGTAGGGGGTCAGAGGGGAAAAATTAAAGCAGGCCTTCAAAAAAATCTTAAGGGAACCCTAAAAACCCCACACTTAGCTCTTCAATACAAGCATGTAGCCATATGCACTGACTGCATGACACTGCACCAGCAGAGATGTTTTCTGCTTAGCGCGGCTGATTTAGAAGATGATTTAGAGATTCAGACATTGTTAATGATCCATCATTGATGTTTAGGCATCAGATACTGCAACCAAATCCACCCTTTCCTGTATTAGTCATACTGCTTTAAAATGCTAGTTATCCTAAAAGCATTAAGAATAGCAATTATATTTAAACTACAGAATTAAGCCAAACAGAATTATTTAGTTTGGCATTACATTTATATAGAATCTACTTTTAGCTTAATTTAAAAAATAAAACATAATGCACTAGAAATGTGCTTCCTGTATGGGTTAAAGAGAGTAGAAGAGAATGTCTAGCATTCCACGTAAGGAATGAAGTGAAAATGTATGGTTTCAGAAACTGTTTGTTCCAAGATTGCATATCCCGAAAATATAAGTCCTGCATCATCCCTGAGCAACTGGAAAAACACCACAAAGGTCACACACTGGGGATTTTTAATCCTGAATAATTTGCTATGAGTTTTGGCAAATGAAATCTATTAAACTCTCCATTTCTCTTTCATCTTAAGATTTTTTCTCATTTCGAGAATAAGTGAAAATTGTATTTGATTGGATATCCTTTGTGTCAGATGATTGTGCCACGTCTTGATCATACACCCTTTTTTGTTTGCTGTAGTATCACATTATGAAAGGAGCTCGTACAAGAGACTTGCTTTTCAGCTCTGCAAAGCTCTGCTTCTGCTAAACAGGAGATGTTATGACTTTATGTTGAAGCTGTATATTACCATTCTGCTGGATACATTAAAATCTCAGGAAATTTTGTATTGCTTCATCAAAAAACAGTACTTCAGTAAAAATGAGTAAACAAACGTTAAATATTAAAACACTAATATATAAGTTGCAGAATAACTAGTATTCATTAACATTAAAGAGAAGAAATAGAAACAAATGCTTTAAATCATGTCTGTTAATGTCTGATTCTTCAAGAGTGATACTGTTTTCATTTACATGAAGTAAATACATACAGATTATGTCCCCAAGGGATTATCATCTACTCTCCAGCAGCTCTCTCAGTAGCTGTTAGATTTAACAATCTGTTTCTTTTTCATCACATCTTATAACCTGAACAGTTACACATTTCTAGTTTTGCTATATTGCTTGACTTCAATGAAACAGAAATGCTAGTTGGTTTATTTTCCTCATTATTTGAAAAGAATAATTCATTTGATGGCCTTATGCACTGAAAATCTGTGCCTTGGCCAGGGTCATCAGGTTCCTTGGTATTCCTTGCTTCAGGTTCTAATGCAACTGCTCAAAGATGCCTCAAAACTTTTGTCTGGTGCTGGTGGTTTATGTCCAATTCTTACATGAGCAAAGAAAATACTTGCAAGTGTAAACTTGAGGCATATCTGTGTCCAGAGCTGCACTGGCTCAGCTGGACTAGTGCAAACCCCTGTGAACAGACCTGAGACAAGAGCCCAAAATAGTAACGAGATGCAAACTGACACTTGAGATTAAAATCCAAACACTATTTGTTGATTTCTACAAACAACTTAATAGGTAATCAAACCACAAAAAGTAAAGGGATATTTATAGTGCTATTGTAACTTAAGAGATTAAAGAGATACCTTATTCTGATGTAAACTCAGGAAGATTAGGTTGCAAGCAAAGCCTCACTATGAAGGCCGAGTGTATGACTGACAGCTGAGGAACTGAGCAGGATGTGCATCCTGCAGTATGCACAGGTTGAATGAGGTCCTCACTAAGGGCCACCAAATGAAAAGCCCAGTATGGGGAAAATAAATAAGTCTTTTAGCTTCCAGCAAAGAGTGGACAAGTCAGTATTGCTTCTTGAATCTCAAGAAACAAGAAATTTGTGTGTTCAGTTTGGAATATTACATATGATTTCCTTAGGCTTCCAGAGATGTGCTTAACTTCTACTAAGCTCATCAAATTACTTTTCATTTATACTTTCCTCTTTCATGTAGACGTGTTTCAAGCAGCTTTAATGGGAAGTTACCTCTGGAAAGGTCAGAGTGTGTACTTACCTGGGACCCTAAACACATCTGCTAACCTGGGGAAAGACAAAAACATTCAGGACCAAGATTTCTGATAAGTTTTACCAGCTCTTAAAGAGCTGAGGCACATTTTCACAACTCTCTTCTCTGTGTTCATGCATGGTAGTAACAACTGACATATGATAGTAGCTTCTTTAAACTGTCCCACAACTGCTTATTTTTGAGAGTTTTAAGAAATTGTGAAAGTAGTTACTTTAAAGGATTTTTAGAAATGTTCATAGTGAAGCATTCAGACTCACTTCCTAGTGTTTAAGATGTTAAGAGTTATTTTTTGTATGTAGTTAAAAAGTATGTTGAGGAATAAAAGAAAATTGACTTAGATTTGCAATAAATATTGAATTAATTCACATCTCTTAATAAGCATATAGGTATGATGGCCCTTAGGGCAACTTCAAGACTTTTTTAATGCCGCTGTCTTTGTGGTTAGGTCAGACTGTTAATGTATGCAATTGGAAATACAGATCGTAATGCAAAGTTAAATTCTTACTGTGATTTTTGATGAGCAGTGAGGAATCTATACTCCAGGGAAACAGTTGGCCTGGTTAATGAATTAAGAAAAATAAGGAGTGTATTAGCTCAAAATACACGTAAACATAAAACAAGTGGTTCTGTCACACTTTCTTCACATATTCACCTTTCTTACTAGTCCTATATCTAGACACATTGCTTTCAGCAACAATAACCCTGCCATCAGCTCTAACACACTTGGATTCAGTTAAAAATCCCCCAAAGTCATGTAAGTGCAGAGTAGCAAGCTGCTCAGGGGTTACTGGGTAGCTGCTATGAAATCACAAGACTCAAAAAACCTCACTCCGAAACAAGGTGGCACTGATGGAAGACGTGCAGGAAAAGGGAAGGAAGAAGACTGAGCTCCCATGGCTATTTAGCGAATGGGGGGGGGTTCAGCCTAGATGTTGCCACAGCAAACAGAACGTGACCCAACTTGGCAAAATACCACTTTCCAATAACTGATTAAATGGAACAGCTATGATTGAGAACTCTGCTATATTTGTTATTTACTAAGAATGTGATGGAAAGCCAAAGAATTTTAAACCATTTGATGGTAAATCCAACTTGTTCCCAAGTACAAAAAAAAAAATCTCTGATACATATATATGCAACAAAATGAAAAGTCCACTATGTCAATAAGGTCTTTGAGAATTTTCCTGTTGGTAGGTAAGTTATTTTTCACCTCCAGCAAGGATGTCAGGAATGCTTTATGCTATCAACTTCATGATTTTTGCTCCCCTATTGCCAAGCCCCACACTAAACACAGCGCTGGGAGATCAAACAGCACATGTGGGAATGTGAGAATTCCTAATAGAAGGCAACATTTTGATTGAGATAGGGCAGACAATGCAAACATTAGGAAATACTCTTATGTAGTTTTGCCAACGTAGCTCTTTTCTAACAGGTAATAATAATGAAGTATCCCCTTGATCAGGATCTTTTCTCCATAAACCTGGGTTTTTGTCATGACACTCACAAATTGAGAAATAAGGCTAAATGCAAGAAACCTAGTATTAAAAGTCAAGATGTCATTCAAACTTTGATCAAAGTTTGTAAAGGTTTAACCTTCTGCATTTAAATAGCTTGTTTAAATACCTGCAGTTTCATTCAATCATTTTCTTCCAAAATGACCGTCTAAAGAGACCCAGTGTGGGCAAGTCAGAATATCAGTCTAAAAGTACAGCTAGCACCATGAAATAGTTTTGAAAAGCAGTTGAAGTATGCTTACTTATGTATTTGGCCAAGTTCCTCAGCCATTTTCCCCTGAATAGTTCAGGATTATTCTAGACATTACTAATCAAGCGTGACAATAATTTGAGGTTTCCAGCATATCCCTTTCAGACAAAACAAAGTGAGAGGCGAGTTCTACAGGTAACTTTTAATGCAATTCTTGAAAATTTGAGAAGATTCTGGTATTTTTCCCTTCCCGGTACATGCGATAGCATTTATTTACATATATTTTAACTTTTGCTATACATTTATATCAGTTATTGCCAGTTACCCTTTTCATTCTTAAACAATAGCACAAATGGTTTATAGTCGTGACACCTCACAATAGCCTCGCTTGCCATTTAGGCAAAATTTAGAAAAAATCAAGCCTAAATACTTTTTTTTCCTGGCAAGTCAGGATTTTCTCCTCATTTATTAATAGCTGTGCCTGGCAGAACACACTGAAGGTGCTGATTCTCGTGACTAATCAAGGTGAAGTTCAAGTTAGCTGACAGGAGGTAATTTTCTTCAATTCTTCATTCGACTCTTATTCATCCCAGGTATCTCCATATTTATTTACTTTAACTAAAGAAAAGAAGAAAAAGTAGTCACATAAGACTTAATTTAATGCAAAAGTTTACCTTATACAGTGCCAAAAAGTACAATGAAATGCATTATAATTTGAAGTGGTGAGCGGGGAGAGTGTTGGTCACAGCACAACAGACATCTAATTAAAGCTACTTTTGAATAAATGGGGCAAAGAGTTTGTTAATAATTATTCTTTCATGAATTAATATGCATCTAAGAGCCTACTGTGCTAATTCCTGCTCGACAGAACTTGTAATTGCTTTGAAACAATGTAACACATGGATGAAACAAAGACAATTGGAGGAAACAGGCAATGAATGTTACAATAAATAATGTGGCTACATTCTAGTTACGTGCCCAATTGGATGGATTCAGGATGGTTAAAACATGTTCAACAACAAACAGAAATCAGTAATCCCTACTAGGAAACTACTCAACCATTATTATTTGGCAGCTTCCTTAAGATAGGAATGAGTCAGAGAGAAAAAAAAAAACAGGCTACTGGTCTTAACGGATTTATTTCAAAGCCTGTCATGTGTAACTGAACAACAACCAGAAAGTGAAAAGATGCTCAACTGACAGGAGGCTGTGAAGTGTCTGTAACTGCCATCCCTGATGGGGTAACAGATGGATCTACACGACCCAGTAGGAATGCTGACACTAGTCAGGCACCCCGTTACAGATCTACTTGCAGGTTAACTAAGCACACTGTTTATTAAAACCTATCTGCAGTAGAACCAGTGGAACGGAGCAGAATGTCCGTGTTTCAGTGAGATGTCAGCCAACTTAGCATTATACACTGAAAAATCTCTTTTAAGCTGATTGATATTGCAGTGAGGCTCTCTCAAAGTACAACTGGGTTTCCATTTCTGTTACCCGTGGCAGCTGAGCAGGCTGCACTCACTCCCTGCACAGGGGTCCAGTCCAGACTGCTGTGCAGATGCACCTGTTGGTGCAGCTACAATGAACGGAGAAGGCACCAGCAGGTAGAAGTGAGGGACTGCTTAAAACTGGTTTAAACACAGTTTGTTTTCCCTTATGTCCTTGCACAGAGGGCAGAAATCACTACTTCCTATCTCCTAGCCTGGTTCCTATGACACAGGGGTAAGAGGATGAGCAAAGGGGTAATGACTTGGGACATCTGTATGGGCATAAACAAGTAACACATCCAGTGTGACACAAGAACCTCAACCAGATGTTAGCCTGCAACGTCAGCAGGGCTCCTGGACTATAGATTTCAATGTACTTCCACTTGTAAAACAGTTCTGAATTTTTGTATTCCCTCCTTACTCTTTTTCCCTAAATATACAAAGAGATATTTCTCAGTTTATTTACAAATCTCATGCACTGCTTAGTGTAGTTCTATTCTCAAAGCCCAAGTATAACCATCAAACAGAACACAGAAGCATAATAGACAGAGTACAATATTTGATCAACATTTTACAGAGGTCTTTCATAGACCTGAAATAACTAAAAATAAAATAATGAATGCATATTATCATTTCACAGCTGTAAGATTTGCCATGGAATATGGCAAGTTTTGCAGAATGTTGCTTAAGATTTCTGTGTATGATTTTTAAGTGACATATCTAGGTTTTCTATTTGTGGAGAAGCATCTTGGAAAAAAACCTACTGTGTAAATCAATGAAGTGTCAGCTGACAGAATTTAGAAGCAATCTGAAACTACAGCTTCAATTATTTTTAATGGCATAGTCACATGATAAAAGAAAAAGTCTTTGATCCTTGAAATAACATATTTAAATCATTACCCAATAATTGTTTATAATTTTTATTTCAAGACTGTGTAGATCTGTCCAAAGACAGAGGATCTGGAGAAAGTCATTCACAAGCAGGAAGTAGACTGACACTTTTAAGCGACACTGTTCCAAAGCTTACTATTACTGCTTCAGAACTTTTTGCTTTAATATACTTCTCTATACTTACTACCACCTGCTGTGTCTAACAGGAGATGTTAACTATTCCTATAGATCTTGTTGCAACATGATTGACAGGACTGGACACTGCACACAAACCCAAACAGTTCAAGCTGACTAGTCCAGCAGTGTGCTAAGTGGTAAAATATTCCTCTTGCTAACATCACTTTCACAGATGCCACACCAAATAAAAAAACTTCTAGAGCAAGCAATTATGAATTGCTTTTGCGTCTCCTTTTCAGAAAAACCTGATTGAGTCAAAAAGTTGACTGAATGGCATCTGATTCTTCAGGGCATTGCATTCTTATTTTGCTGTGCAAAGTTTTGTTTTTCACTGTGAAAACAAATCTCAATATTGCTGCCAAATACTGTTTCCTTCCTTTGAGTTTTAATGTAGAAAATGAATGTCTACAAACAATGCCTCTATAGAAATCCACTAATTCCACATGAAGCAACTCACAAAAGTAAGCACCTCCCTCCCCCCTCAAAACCATCAACCGTGTGCTCTATTTTGAGAGAACAAAGCTATCTAAAACATTCACCCTCTTCCTAAGGCTCTTCAGTATAGCTCTGAGCTCTGACAATGCTTTGTTGAAACAGGTTGCTCAACATATTCAATAAACCAAAAGTTATGAGATTTACAGTCTGGCACCAGGCAATATGGTCAGAAAAGAGGAATTATAATTTGCTACTGGAAGATCAATATTTTGGGGAAAAAAAAATAAAAAAAAAATTTGAAACTACAGGTCACATTACACATGAGATACCAGCAGATACTGTAAAAATAAATTACTTAAAGGCTAAGCAGAATTAAGCCTTGGGTTTGTAACTGTTTTGAAATATTTGAATTTACTATGTACTTCTGTAAATCAGTACTTTACCTTCCTTTGCTGGTTTTTCCTGTGAAAACTTGCTTGGAGTTTCTGCCTTTGGTGGTACCATTACCTCATATGTCTCTCTGTGTTTATTCCTCAATTCTTCATATGTGACACCTTTTTTTTTGTGACTTTCTTCTGGAATTGGAGCAGGATCTGAAAACAAAAACAAACATGAAAATACTAGAATTGGCGTCACACTCCAACTTGGCTACAGCCTCTTCCAGAATGCCAGTTAATTGTGGTTCAATCCCAAATGAAAAGGAACAGAACAGCTGCAATTTTAAAGACAACTGAGAATGTACATAGTCTTTAATTAATTCATTCCTTTTATACTTTTCAATTTGTCAAATGGCTTTGGAAGACTGGCAGTTAACTCCTTTTCACCATTTTGCCCAAGTGAAATCCTAACAACCATGTGGTAGTTGATGGATAAAATAGTTCTAGTCACTTTATGTAAGATTTATGACAATTGTACATTTGCTATATTTATGATTTCTGAAGAGAAATCTAGGTGAAGCTCAAGGATTTCCATTCAGGCTTTAAACTCTGCTTTCAAAGAATTCAAACTATATCCATATGTCACCTGATAAAACATTTATAATGCAGAATCTTGGTTCTATAATGAAGGTTCTACCAACTACTGATATTTGTGATGAAGCATAACTACAATTTCCTTGACACATTTACATCTGGTACTTTTACATAACTAAAATAGACTTGCATGACAGGATGTTTTTGTGAAGTAAAACCTTTTCTGTAAAGGAGTTAAAAAATCCAAACGAATTTGAAGTATGAAACTGCATTCAACAGTAACTTCCTCCTTTGTTTACCAGAGAGACCTGAATTCAGAATCATATTTCCCCTGCAGTAGCCGAGGACAGAGTTCATACTGGCAGGAGAGGAACAGCTGCACAGAACAGTACTTGAAAACCATTATAGTTCTTTGTGAGAAAATCAGCTGTTACCAGACAGAACACAACATGCATTCAGTTCTCAGAAGACTTAAATGTTTGTCACGCTGTAACAGAGGTTTAATGCCACTGAACTATAGCAGGTTACAGTTACAGCACCAGTGCCCGTGAAAATAAAATCACCTCAGAGGCCAGCAGACAAATGGCAGAGGCTATGCTTTCCTCGCCACACTGAAAGGATGGCATATTCACCTTAATTTCAACAGAAAGAACTTAAGTCAGGCTGCTGGTTTGCAAGTTTAGTTTCACAACAGATTAAACTTTTAAAGTTAATTTATGGTCTTTACTTCCAATTAGAGCTACAAAGCATGGAAAAAAAATCCAAACCCCGAATTCAATTTGCAGTTAGAACACAAAATAATCCATACATTTTTCTTCTGTGTAAAAACAATTATGGGAACTTCAAGCTGTTTCCTTCAAAACCACCATATTGTACCACATATGTTTGCATGGGATGAAAAGACATAGTTCAGTATGAGAACTACCTAAGACAAATGCAAGAGCCACTGTACTACCAACAGCTAAACATTAAGACAAAACACACCTTGGGCACTGTAATCAGTAATTCCTGTAGGTGAAGATTCATTCAGGGAAGCACTGAATGGAACAGGTTCGTAATTGGAGAGGGCTCTATCTGTCGAACTATAATCATCTGAATAGCTAGAAGGAAGTGGGAATCCAGCTCTTGGAGAAGAAGATTCAGTAAATGGCTGAGAAGGCATGTCTGAAAATTCAGATTTCCGGCTGGAACGGCTGGAAAAAATAATATAATTAAATATTAAATAGAGAAATACTAAAGTTAAAAATGGAGCTATAAGAATAGTTTAAGGAAATACTCTTTTACTTTAAATGGTTTAGTTTCCAGCATGAATTATCTTCTTAAAATAAAAGAGTTCGTATGTTTTGTTTGGGGTTTTTTTTGTTTGTGTTTTTGTTTTGTTTGTTTTTCCTTTACATTGCAAAGATCTATATAGTCCCTTCTCCAGCACTCTTCTCTTCCTCCCAGAATCTTAACTTATACCTGAAAATCTCCAGAGCAAAAGACAAAAGCCAAAAGGTATTTTGCACTTTACAAGACAAAACCAACAATTCCTTCCTCCAGGGAGTCTTCAAACAGAAAAAAAAAGCATAAGACACAAATAGTACAGGATGTGCCCACATAACTAGCGGTATTGTAAACTGGAGTTATTTTGAAAGGCCTTTTAAGAAGAATTTGCAGCTTAAAACCCCTCATCATTAGAAGCTGCTGTAATCGATCAGAGCCGAATAGCAGGAGAAAAGGAGAATGAAGAGCTATCTTGGGGAAATTAAATTATGAAGATTTATTGAGTTGCTGAATTCAGCAGAAACAATAATGAATTTTCTCTTAAGAGAGAAAGGTAAGATCATATCAAGAATATTATGGAAAGTGATGCCCGATATTCTCAAGTATTCACTATATACTTGGAATGGCCGTGCCAACTGCTACGCAACATGTCTCTTCATCAAGAATGCCACCACTTGGTGCCACTAGAACATCTCTAGAGTATTTATTAATTTTTACTTTAAATTTCTGTTTAGCTGTACTTTTAGTTTCATATGAAAAACATTTACAATTACTCTTTGCTTTATTTCACAATAAATATGCAGAGCTAAAACATTTTGCCTCAACTGTATTTTTTAAATATATGCAACCACAGCTTTAAAGAACTACTGACTGAATCTTTTAGCTCGCTCCCTATTTTTAACTGTAAATCAGAATTACCAAAATACATTAATTAGTACATGTATAATGGCCATGAAAATGTAATGATTTCTGTTGCTGGCTTAAAAGAGCAGGTATGGACAATAATGCAATTTGAATGAATTTAAACATTCAACGAAGGGGAAAAAAAAAAAAAAGATACTTATCACTTAGGAAATTAAATTTTACAGGTGCAAAAGAATGCAGCCATTATAGGTTGAAGGTACTTATTGGTGCAGCAGATGACAGAATTTAAATGGGTTCTCACCTAGAGCAAACAGTTAACTATCATGACATACAGCAAATGTATAAAGTGCTAATTCCTAGAATTATGTTTGATGCCATAAAAATGTAAACATTTCAGAATAAAGGTAAATCTTGCAGATAAAACAGTCATAAATCTGAATTTATAAAGTAATTAAGAATTTAATAAAATCCTTTACATTTAAGGAGACAACAAATGGCACATACATAGCAGGACTACTACTCACTATCCAACCACTGTTTTCCCCATTTTGAATCAAGGGTTTAAGTGAGATACTCTGAAAATAGTTTGCAATTAAAAACCACTTGAGATAGAAAACATTCTGGAACAAAACAGGAAATAGTTTTAAGAACCTGATGAGTTTCTCATATGTACAGCATAATGCTGCTACAGATGTAAAGGATTTAAACAAACAGCAGTAAGCTTGACCACCATGCGTCTTCCTGCACTGATATTGTTTACTGAGCTCTTTCCTTTGATAAACACTGAAATCATTTCCACCCTCTTCCTACTTCAATCAAACTAAACTATGGGAAAAACTTCCAGAATGTAACACTTATTTCAGTTAACTTCTTTTATTTCTAAACTAAGGAAGCAACTTCTGCTGTCACTACTGTAAGTGAATTCCAGGGAGAACAACAATTAATTTACAAGGAGTACATTCTGCTAAGTAAAATGTTTTTCTACTCCTCAAAGCGATCACTTGTATGTAAAGAACTCAAAATGCATGTTTCATAGCTGGCCAACTGATAGATATACAGCTCCCTGAAAGTAGTAGATTTAGGGTAGCAGAGGAAAGAGGGAAGGTGCAGCTCTGAAGGTCTTTGAAAGCTGCAAATGTAGTCCTGATTTCTTAGTATTTAAAACATCCTATTTGATAATAAGTTTTTAAATTTAAAAGAATTAAATGCTTACTGATGTGAACTATGCCTCTGAGCTTGTCGTAGAACATCTCCTATTGGGGAATCCTTCAGCTTCTTAAATTTCTCGCTACAGATTGGCAAGTAGGATATCTTTCCAGCCAGGTATCCACACATTCCAGCAACTTTGTTAAAAGAAAAAAAGATGGGTTTATATTCTGTGTCATAATATTCAACATAGTTTTAAAATAATAATTTTGAATAAATTATACAGTATCTTGAATAAAAGAAGAAGAAAAAAGTTTAGATCTAAGCCAGAAGCATGCAGTAACTATCTCTCTCTGCTGCTTCTACAGACAAAGGGTGCTAAAAACCAAATGCAACAGCTAAAAGGACATAGAGCAATGATTTAGACACGGCACAAGCATCAGATGATTTCAGCTAGTACTTGATGAATGAAAGGTGACAAAAAAAGGGAAAATAATTGCAATCAATTTTTCCCAAGACCCAGAAATAACAACTACCAAGATGATAAAACAGTCAGGCATAAACAAAAGTAGCAAATTCTGGTAATTTAATCCATCAGAACAGTCGGATCTTAAAAAGGCTTTCACTAGTTTGACGGGAAGTCTAAATAAACTTTTCATTAGGCTCAGTATCTTCCAAGGAGGATTCTATGATATGGCTGCTGGAGGGCAAACTACTGACCAGGCTGAAGCCTCGCAATCAGTAGGCAAATGTGTTCAATTTAGTGCATAAGCTACTTTCATCTGCTAGACAGGATATAAGAATAAATGATCATGATAGTTCTTTTTGGGCTTAAAACTGATGACTTCCATCAACTAGCTCCTTCAAGTTTTATGAGTGGGTCAAATGGAGTATGAAGGATTTAATGGCAATTAATAGAAGTTTTGTTGTGGACTTTGTAGGAGAAAGGGACTAGACTCTTCTCTTATATGCAATGAGTATTTCCTAAATATAAAGACTAAAGTCTTTAAGTAAGGAAAAAGTTAATTACCAGTAACATTAATCCCCTGAGGTCCTCAGGCTGTAAATTACACCCCCTGGGAATCAATATAAAAGGGGATTTTACCCTGCCCTGCTGTACTGGTACTGAAACTGTGATTCCTGTTCTAATGTCTGTACTTTCAAAAGGAGGTAAAAAATCCTTTCCCAAGGGAAAAGAGAAGAACAGCCACAACTATGAGAAATGTAAGAGTTTAGCTGTCCAGCAGGTCAAAAAAATTGGAAGACATCTCTAATGCTATAAATATGTGCAAAAGGAAAAATTACAACCCCCTAAACGGAAAAACAGCCCAACAAGAATACAAACTAAATATTTAGCAAAATTAACTTAGGTGGCATAAATTATCAAAAGAAAGTCTCTTTTTCTTGAGGCCTTCAAATCAAGAAAAGTGGAAGCCACTCCCTGGAAGATGTTTCACCTGAAATAATTATTGGCTAAAGTATTTGTTTTCTCTTATTACAGAACTAAGAGCCAGATTATCCATATTTTTTGTTAGCACAGTAAATCAGATTTTGTTGCTCTCTGCTTCTTCTGTATTAACTGTGACAAGACCTTAAAGAAGCTGATCAGAGATCAATAAAAGAAGCCAAGTCCCACTGCAGGCTAACACCTTGCCCTTCTTTGTCAAAGGGGGATAGAGGGCCTATAGCTCTACACCATGTTGAAGGGGCTGCTGTCAATGTAGTGTATCAGTCATAAATAGAAGTTACATTAGATTATCAGAGTGCCTAGAAGACTACTGAGAAAAGTTATGAATAATTCCTATAGACAGAAGAACATCTTGGAATCTGAAAATTCCTGTCTAGTAAATGAAACACCTCTCAACTTCCAGATAAAACTGAGAGGGGCAAAGCAGTGAAAGATGCAAGAGAGAGACTAAAGAAAATCTGACTCAACTAGGTTAGATATACAAGACCAATTACTGTAATCAGGCATAATATTTTTCAGAGCAAGAATCTCACAACCACAAGTGACACCATGATCAAAGACAGACTGTTGTAGTCACTAGATGCAACAGCAGTATGCTCAGATCAGACACCAGAAAAACAAGAACAGTTTTGAACTGTCTTATTCTTGTTCAGTATCAGGTAGCTATAAGCTAGCAGCAGTGCCTGGAATTGCATATGCTCTTCTTCCAGAGCTTGAAGAGGAAAAAACCAAATCACAACACAACTGCACTGCTTCTTTTAATAAGATTTCACTGCAGGAGGAATGTGTAGTCAAATTATGAGACACAATTTGGACCTGTAAACTATGTCCCTGGCAACAGTTTTCAGGAAGATCCTGTAGACAGTAGACACATCTGACCTAAGCAATAGGAAGGTGAAACGAAAACTGCTTAGCTCAGGCCTTTTAGACTCCAACTACATCCTAGAAACCCCCCTGTATTTAAAATGCACAGAAATCACATACAGTTACCTACTGAAAAACAATCAAAACACATACTTTATGGAAAATTCTTTTAGTATAAAATGAAAGTCCATATGCCTCCAGTGTACATCAAAAAGGAGAAGCCAGTAGTTTGGCTTGTAACCTTAACATCAAGAATAGTTGACCTAGTCCAGTCGCTCCTTATTTTTGACCTTGATTTCAAAACTCTGTTCTATTAAATAAGAGGAATGTGGCCCTTAACTAGAAATATGTAGGAGCTATCAGGGAAATACTAGTTGTATTATTTATTGGAAACGTTTGTGTTATACCATTGTTTGGCATTCTAACAAAGCAAGTAGAATTTTGCATAAACAAATGGCAGCCCTAGTCTCTCACATTCATTTATCTGCTTTAGCAACACTTCCTTCACAACAAATCATGCGTTTTACCCTCTTCCCACTGAAGTAAACTCTTAAGAGTAACTGGCTGTATCTGGGCAGATTGGCAAGATGGCAACTTCCTGTTTTACTGTCATGTATTACATTGAAAAGGTTAATTTATTAATTTCTTTGATAAAACTTAATCCAAAATCATTCACATGAAATTGCTGCTTTCCTACAATTGTACATACATAATGTCCAGGAAAAAAGGCACTAAAATAGCCTGAATAGGACAAATAAGATGCATGAATAAAGACCCTGAAATTAGGAAGGGAGGGGTGGGTGTACTTTGGCAATTAATTTAAAGTAAGCTTATACAGGATCTATTTACAATATTTTTATCTTCAATTATCGCATTACACTTGTCAAACAATTTAATGGAAAGCCCATAAACAAAACGTGCTGCACAAATTCAAAGACAGTGGATAAATGAAATGCTTCACCTCTTGACACTGGACGGGTTCTTGCAGGATGAGATGCTGTGGTTAAGAAACAGTGCTAAAAAGTTGCTGCCTGATACAATTAACTGCAGAATTTCTTCATGGGATCTATCAGATCACTTACTCCTATCTTCAGGCACAGCTGTACCAAGGTAAGCAGAGTGGAGTCACAGTCAGTCAGCCACCTAATCTCATGGGAATGCCATCTGCACAACAGACTCCAGAACCTAAGGCATGAATTCCAGCTGGATTTACTTATTTATTTATTTTACTTACATGCAACTTTCATAAAAGAGCCAAATCTTGAGCTGTCTCTTAGAACACCTGAAAATAAGGATCAAAGTAATTAGTAATAAGTTATTAAGAATTAGTTTGAAAAATATCAATTGTGGTTATATCTATAGGTTTGTGATTATGTTTGCAAGTAGATGGTTACTCTTTTACACTTAATTTTGAAGAAAATTCAAGAACACCTAACATCTGGATTTCCCATAGAATTATAAAAAACAAAGAATTACCTCTTTAACTGTATCACAGTGCTAGTACACACTGTAGAATATATTGTTTCATAATCACTGAGATACTGCATTTGTCAAACAAAATAAAATGAACATGAATTTGATTTTAAAGCTTTAGTTTTAGGAACTGCAAGTCATGTAGCTGAAGAGTCTGAACTTTTTTAATTACAAGTAGACTAGATATGATATTATTATAGTAACTTTATTATCAGCAGAAATATATTTCATCTGAGCAAATCTAAATTAACCTGAAGTCTGTTTATACTTTACCTCTCCTAATTAAGAAACTAGTGCCAAGCATGCTCACTGCAGCCAAAGGAAAAGCTGTGAAGAAGAAGAAAAATTGCTTAAAAAATGATTTTCAATATTTTCAGCCACATTTAACAAAATATGCAGTGAGAGCTTCTAGGCCTTACTAAGCTCGTTTGTATAAGAATCTAAGCATATATATAATTACAAACTGTATACATATTATGAAACATTCTCAATTCCAGTTTTTAGGACCTACTACAAATTACGTGGTACTGGTTAACAAGTCACCCCGTCTCCATTAGACTTCATGCTTCCTAAAATACAAAAGCCAAGGGCAGATGGGAGACAGCTCTAAGGACAAGACACTGGCTGTAGCTACAACTGCTACAGGATCAAGGTGCAGAACTTTAAAGCAGAAAAGCATAAATAGTTCTTCAGCACAGAAGACAATTACATAGAGGTCAGGGTCCCTAGAACTTTTTCATAACCAAAAGTCTTGATTTTAACATGAGAACTTTGGAAAAGTTCTAACTCTTACATAGATATAAATCAAACTGATTAAAATTAGGTAACATGTTTTATTCACATGCAAATTAAAGAACAAGGCAACTTTTTCTGTAGTTCACAGATCAAGCTATACAACTGAGGGGTAGGGTCAGGAATGCAGAGAAGACAACAAAGATGGAAGAGCATTACCACCTAGCACAATCAGCCTAACACTTCATGTCAGCTTTTATCTTCTTGAAAGACTTCAGGTGGCAAGAAGCATTTGAAGATGGCAAGAAACAAAAGGAATACTTATTTCAAGCAATGATAACGATGATACTGGGAAGATCAACTTTGAAACTGTTTGTAAAGACCACAATCCCTACACAAGATAAAGTGACACTGAAATAACAAACTAAAGTTAATGAAACATTTAAATATGTCATAATGAAATTAGATTTTATGCAAATCTGAAAATACAGGTGTTACCAAAAGGCTCAATGATTTTAACTTCACCCAAGGGTGACATTTTTGCAACAGGACTTGATGTGTATACTGTTTTGATGCACACAATCTGCTAATTAGGTCTGAAGATAAATTATATTTTTTAGAATTTGGACAGCACAGCATTAAAGTATACTTTGCAAGCTAACAGTCTAAACTAGGTCAGGAGTCCAGCATTTTAGGGTAAATATGATTGGATATCATTTGTAAGAAAAGGTATTGGCTCTTTGGTTCAAAGCAAGATTACAGTAACATTTCAAAATAGAGAGTAAAATCTTCCAGTCTATTAAAGATTAAAACCCTGATGCTTTTAGAGATTCTAGACCTAGATTTTCCAAGCTCTAGAGTTCTAGATTTTCTGAGATGTAAAACAGCAGTGTAAATTGAAGCTAAATTAAGAGAAACAAAACAAGGGGGAGCTGTTAAAAAGAAAAATCCCATGGAACTTTCAGTCTTAGAGGTCTGAAATGATTTATAGGCCCAACACAAATATTTCAGACATGAAAGACAGGTTACACACTAGAGTGGAAACACCTGCTAGTAAGTGAGCATATAAATGACCTAAAATGGTAACTAGAAATTAAAAGAATAATAGGTAAATGAAAATCAGGTTCATATATAAAAATTAATATGAGTAATCAAGTGTAGAAAAAACAAAAGCAGCTTAATAAATCAGAAAATAGCAATGCTTTTCACTGCTATGGGGAAAAAGTGCATTTTTGCTTCAGGAATAAAATAAACCTTAGGCAAAATAATAGAAGGCTGATATATCAACAGCATATAATTAAGGATGGGAACATAATGTACTGTAGTCAAAAAGGTTTTATGGGGAAAAAAATATTGATTTGGTTTGTTAGCAAGATTAAAAGTGTGAAGGATAAAATTGCAGTGTGAATTTTTAACAGTATTACAATTTATATTATCTGATAATGTAAGAAAAAAATGAGTAATACTAGTAAAACATATATTAAAGTAAAGCAAGCATTTCTGAAATATAAGCTGTCAATAGAAACTGTGACAAAACAGAGGTTTATAAGAACAGCTAAAAATGGGCTACAGCTTGAAATTTGAATAAACAAACGGAAAGTACACAAATGTATAGTAATACCTGTGAATAACAAGAACAGATACAAATCAGGTGATCAGGGCAGTCACACAGCTGGCCCACACCTCTTGCAAAGGGGCTCTCAAATAATATGTATTTAATACATATGTGTGAATACAGCAATCTAGGTACATGCAAAGCAGAACAATGAAACAAAGACAGAAGGCCTAGAAAACAGGCTTTAGGCTCTTCCAGTGAGATAACAGCACTATACACAAACTCTGAAAAAATCTCTGTTACTGGTGTAGCTCCCTAAAGTGTTAATTCCTCAAGAAACTGATTTGAGGCTTCTCAGTAATACCCTCATGTTGTTTCTTCAGTCTCTGTATAAAGATGCACAGGGCAGTAAGTTACAGTGCCAATGAGGAACTCACAGCAGCACACCTCAGGAAGACAAACAACTTCTTCCCCTCTTGTCTTCCGGGAGAGAGATGACAGAATCACAGAAGGGTAGGGGTTGGAAGGGGGTTCTGGGGATCATCTACTCCAAACCTTCTGCCAAAGCAGTTTCACTTAGGGCAGGTCACACAGGAACATGTCCAGGCAGGTTTTGAAAGTCTCCAGAGAAGGAGACTCCACAACCTCTCTGGGCAGCCTGTTCCAGTGCTCTGTCACCCCCACAGTAAAGAAGTTTCTCCTCATGTTAAGGTGGAACTTCCCGTGTTCTGTTTTGGCCCCATCCACTTATCCTCACCCTTTAGATATTTATAAACATTGATAAGGTCCCTTCTCAGTCTTCTCTTCTCCAGGCTAAACAGGTCTCTCAGTCTTTCTGTGTAAGAGAGAGGCTTATGGCTTATTATCAATAATAATCAATTGTCACCTTACTGCTAATGAATTTGACTCTTTTCACTTGTAATAATATAAGGACATAGCTAAATTTTAGCAAACAAGCTGAAGGTTTCCAGATATTTGAACAAAAGTAGAAGAGGAAAATGCCAAAGCCATGAAGAAGGACAAAGCAGAACTCTGGATTGTTAATTCAGAATTGCAATGCCTTAGAAGTTGCTTCTGAAAGTACTGGCTTCCAGGAGAAATCAGAGCCACAGTGTGCTAAATTTAGAAAATCAGCTGCTAAATTCTTCATCTGTCCTGGTTTCCACTAAGCCACCTATCAGCATCAGGAGGAATCTACTAGTGTGCGATAAAATAGTGGGTGGCAATCACACCAGAAGGCTTGTTCAAACCTCAGGTGTACAAAGCACCAGGTATGCCTGGAACCTTTTGATTACATAAACAATGTCAAAAAGTAATGCAATCAATTCTCAATGTTTTGTGAAAAAAAAAATCCTCAAGGTAACAATGATATTTCAAATAAACTGAGACATAAAAGTATTCTGTGAAAACAATGCAAGTTTACTATTCCTATATACTAACTGTAGTACAGAAACCATTACTGGCTGAAGAATCAGGCTTGAGAATCTTGGCTTTTATTTACAGGGGAAAACACCCAAACATCTAGCCATGCACAGACACAGAAATTTTCTCTAAAAACTGAGCTGAGTGACTACTTATATGCTCTTCACAAGGCTCCATAAAGACAGAAAGCAATGGTTCTAAGTTATTTTTTTCTTGCATTCCAAAGAGATCAACAAAAAATTGAAAGCTATTTAGAAATAAAAATAATATGCAGAAAAATAAAGTGGAAACTCCATTAATTGTATCTATTTTCAGACTTTTAACAAGAATATTAATTTAAAATATGAAGCAATCTTGTTAGAAAGCATAAGCCTTATAAGTTATGTTGCATCTTTTACAAAATTCCTGTCCTGCAAATGCTTAACAAATGTAAATCCTACATGGACCAACATTTACTGGGATGCAATTTTAGACTATGTGAAGCTTGTTAATTAACTGTTGTGACTGACCCAAGCATTCCTTCCATAATGCCTCAGACAACAACAAACTAAGGTGGAAGAAAAGGAAACCAAATTTACCAGCAAACTGAACTTACCTCTATATCGGGCACTCTCTTCGGCACATTCCTTGAGGAGTCTTCTTTCCTCCTCTGTCGGCACATAAGGCTTAGGTACTTCCCTCTTATTAGGGAAATTAGAAAAGAATGAGCAAAAGAAAGGTTGGGGGAGGTTCAATTTCAAACTTTGCCTGGCTTTCACACCTTGTAGTGCCTGTACTTTCACAGTTATATTTAAAGAACTAGTGCCTTTCTCTATAAATGTCCCATGAAACCTATCATTTTTTAAAAATCCAATGCTTCTACAAATCACATGAAACCAGAAAATATTTTGTGCAGTCAAATCCCAACCCAGTTCAATTCTTCTTCTTCAGAACAGCCTGCTTTGATCCTTACAACCAGCCTTCCAAATTGATGCAATCTGACAGCTCATTAAATCCCCTTCTAAAACATTTGTTAGGGTTTTAATTACACAATGCGTGTTGTCAGTTTAAGTGCATATATTTAGTGAAGCCGGCCAGCTGTTTCGCCAGCGTGTGAGCAGCTTCTAGGAGAGGTGCGTGACCCTCTCCTGTGGCCCAAGGCGTGCGACCGGGCACCCTGCCAGATCGTCGGCCGGGAGAAGGGCAGATGCGAAAAGGCCTCCTGTAGCAAGGAGAACACCTCCTGCTGGGCCGCCTCCCCGAAAGGCGGTCGCAAAGGCCTCAAGGGCACCGGCCCCGCGGCTCTGCAGGCCGCCGGGGAGCTCACGGCAGGGGCGGGCGAAAGGCTGACAAGCGAAAGGCTGACCACCCCCACTCCGGCCCGCGGAAGGCGTGTGCAGGCCCCTCGCCTGCCGCCTCACTCACAGCACAAACAGCCCACAGTCCCACCGGGCTCCCACACGGCTCTGGCGGCTCCCTACAGCCAGCGCCACCGAGCCAATGACTGTACCTCAGCCGAGTCCCCCAGCTCCCCACCACCAGACCCCTGCCCAACCTCCATGACGAGGCGGGGAGGTCAGCGTAGTTGAACGACCGCTGACCCGGAAGTTGACGCGACTCGCTCGCCGCGCAGGCCCCGTGCGCATGCGCGGGGAGCGCCCCCCGGAGCGTTGCTGGGCAGCGGGGCCCCAGGGCGGCTTTGCCTGCGCATCGGACGCTGCCTAAAGCCCAGCCCGCGGCTCCGCTGCCTGCCCTGGGTGGGAAGTTGGCTGGCGGCTCTGCGACAGGCCTCGGGGGTGAACTCGGGGCTGTGGCCGCGGGCCGTGTGTTTATTGGCGCTCAGCAGCGGCGCTTTCTCGCCGGGCAAGCTGAATGAGGGCGGTGGAAGGACCCAGAGGTAGCAGCTGAGGCGCAGAGCATTCATTTAAATCAAGAATGTTTCCTTCCTGTACTTTATCTTGTTTCCTGCCTGCTTAAAGAATGCCAGCCTCTAGAACATTTGAGAGCGGGCGCCGCTTCTGAAGCGGTGGGTCGCGGTGAAGGTAACCCTTCCGCGGCTGGCTGCGCGCCGCGCTGCCTTCGGGCCTGCCGTGGTACCTCCTAGCTTTGTCACTAATTTGCTGTGTTTTGCTAAAGAGTGGCAAAAAGCTTGTATCCGTCCATGCCTCGCTAGGTATGTTACCAATAGGTATGTTAACTGCTTGTTAAAGATATGTGGCCTGAACTGACTGAAGAGGAAGGATCCCTGTTAGCTGAAAAAGAGTATCTCTGAATGTGAACCAAGCAAGGATGTGGCAGGCGACTATCTGAGCTTGAAAGTGGTAGAGATTTGGTGACTAGGATTGTATTGAAGTGGGAGATTAGGAGCCTGTGTGCTTGCCTCTGGCAAATGCTGCTTAAATGGCAGCGTTAGTGAATGCTTGCAGTTTATCAGAAATAGGAAAAAGCTGAGGGAAAAATAAAAAGATGTTTCTGATAGTGCAATGTATGCTTCGGCATTTTCTTGTAAACATTCAGTACCGTGGCTTGAATTCTCCCTATCCCGATCTGCCTCTACTTGCCTGGAATGTACCACTCCCTTTAAGCCTTTCCTGGAGCGAGCCATTGTCTCTTCACCCTGGAATTCAAGTGAAGAAGCTTAAATGGCTACTGTCTCATGGCTGTACAAAAAAAAGTCCATGCCTGAAGACAGGAGGGGGAAGGTTTTAGAGATTGAAGGTGTCTCTGAAATTAGTACGAAATGTGAGTGTGAAATGTCTGAAATTAGTAAGAATGCAACTTTAAAGTTGAAAGAATCCTTCCCTAAGAATGCAACTTTAAAGTGAACACTGAGCATGTGAAGGACCCAGGACCAATGGACTAAGGAGTATGTGTGAAGTGATAGGTTTGACTGCTGCACCAAGAAAGCTGTAGAGGAGATGGTGAGCATTGGGTTCTTGAAATAAGCTGGGAGGAGCGAACTAGAAACTCTGCATTCTGGGATTCTTAATTCATAGCTCTTATCATGCAATAAATACATTTTTAATTTGCCTGAGAGTGGAAGTAATTTGTGTTATCAGGAAACCTTTGTCTCTGCCAGTTATCTGGGCCCACCCTAATGAAGCACTCTCCAATACATGAATATTAGTTATGCACATTATTAGTCAGAAAGCAAAAGATTTTGGCTTCACTGGCTCATGACAGTTTTATTTCTGGGACTATGGCATGTTTAAGGCAATTTATTTAATGCTTCTTCCCACTTAGCTTTCAGTACATTCTAGGCAAAGTGTTCAATGAGTTTTTAAAGCTTGCATTTTTGTAGCATAGGATGTGTTTATGGACTGAACCTTCTCTAAACCATGGAGCTTCAATGGGGAGGAAATGGCTATCAGTCTCCTTTATTGAAGAAAATGACTGTGCTGTTTTGCCTCTTCATGGTAAAATTGATAGTTGCCCATTCAGTTTCTCACTTTACTATCCCCAAGTCCCTTAGACTTCCAATGGGGGAAAAATAATTCAAATCATACAGAAAACCAGTGAGTATACAATCCTTTCAAAAGTCCTACCTAGTATAGTCTGCTTGTGAGATATTTAAAAGTTTCCCCTGGTTACATATACGTCCACTTGTTGGCTTAGAACTGCAGTTGCAGGGCCCTGTTCAGCATAGATGGCAGAGCATACCCACATCCTTGGCACTTTGTTCTCTCCCCTCAAGCCTTTTTTTGAAGTTCATCCATAGAAAGAATTCTTAACATGGATGGATGCCGTTTGACATCTGGTCTACTTCTGCCGCTTCCTTTATACTCATGCCATCTCTCATGCAACTGCTGAGAACTAACCTCAGTTTAAAATTGGTGATGGTTATCACCAAGGCCTTCTGCTGCATTACATAAAATCTTGTCCTCAGATAAGGCTTTAGACTGGCTTTTTAACCCCTTTCTATAAACCTCATCTCTTGAATACTGTTTTCACTACCTTCTCCTTTGGCAGGTGCCGTTATCCAATATGTGGGGTTTTTATTCAAAAATCTATGCACTAGAGTAGTCCTTTAGACGTGGCAAGGTAATGTTATTTCTCAGGGAGTTTGTTTTAATGATGTGCACAATGACGGCTTGATGTTTCAGCATTCAGAACTGTTTTCTAATTGCTGCTTTGTGTGTGTTTTTAAACAAGTACAATCTATAAAACTGATAGATTATTTGTGAAGAGCAATAGCATAAAATTGTGGTTTTACACTGTTTCAGGAGTAAAAAAAAAATTAGATGTATTACAACTCAGTTTTCTATGACTCTAAACTTTTTATGTTTTATAACTTAGTATCATCCAAGAGTGAATATAGTTGAGATTGAAAATGTTGTAATACTGAAACTTGGTAGTTAACCTTTAGAAATTTGAAATTATTTCTTTTGAAGGAGAGGCCTCAAAGAATTAAAAAGGAAAACTCTCAAACAGTAAGATTATTCTAAAATGAACTGATTACTTATGTAACAAGAAGTTGGAAGGTGTGAAAGTCAGATGGTTTCTAATTCCAGTACTTTGTAAAACAAAGTCACTGGTGAATATTCAGAACTCTTGAAGCTGGAGCTCAAGAATTAATAGGATGAGTTTTATGTAGACTGTCAAGTGGTTTAAAAGCTTATCTTTCTGATAAATTCTTTTCCATCCTCTTGTTCAACAATTAGTGACAGGCTTTGTAGAGATCCACTGGAAAACAAAGAGGCGGCTTAACAAATAATTTCAGTTTTATGCTATTGCATAAGACATAACTGAAACAAGTGGACATGTGAAAGAGTCGGTTTATATGCTGATGTGATAAGGAAAGTCGCCCAAATAAGTTCTGGAAGTTTATGTGCTCAAGTACATAGCTGGAATGGTGAATTGTTTTGGTTTGGTTTTTTGTTGTTGTTGGGTTTTGCTTGGTGCTCTTAACAATAGAGTAAAACACTACAGCTGAGAGTTTCTCATTCTTCAGTGGCTGCCAAGAGTTAACAAGACTGTACTTGGAAAAAATCACACTCTCCCTAAGGAGAAAAATCACAGTGCTTCATACCAAAAAAGAGCATTGTTGTAACTACTACAACTGGCAGCAAACAAAGAATCAGTTATTTGCCTGAAGCATTGTGGCGCATCAGCCAGAACCAAGAGTGGGTGTCTTTGTGGAGCTGATACTCAAAGCCTCAATTAGTAAGGTCTTTACCCAAGTTGATAATAGTTGCTATTAATAACTGGTACTGCAATGTACTTTGAAAAGTACTTTACATGTTAACTGATCCTTAGGGCTATTTTGTAAAGCAGCCCGGTAGCAGTCAGGAGAATCTGTGTTCTGAAAGTGGTGTGATTGTGCATCCTGTCGAGTTCAGGTGCCCAGAGTACACCACCGGTGGTCTGATTTTCATTGCCAGTGAAGTTCAGGTGCTCTTGTTTCAATTACATGGACATGTACACATTTATTGGGAAGATCAGGCTGAGCTCCTAAATTGGAAATCACTTCAAAGTCAGACGCAACTTGCGACATCTTGCTTCAGCAAAGCATCTGGAATTATGCACAACACCAGCAGCAATGAATCCTGTTTTTCTTGTTAGGTGTTCTATTACCCAACATTCAAATTGTAATACGATTGTTAAAATAGAATAAAAAATAGTCCATTCACAAAATTATTAAATCTATAGGAAATACTCTTCTCAGCTACCAGTATATAATAATTTTTTCCTCTCCTGCTTTCTTGTTCTTACTGGATTCTGCAAGTTGATTTATGTTATCTGTCTTAAAGGTGTGCAGCACATGGACATAAGTAATTGAGCACGAAGGGACCTTTTACTCCAAATAAACCAGAATGGTGCAAAGCATGTGATAGAACTTGGAGCTTAACAGAGATTGGCAACTGTTGTGCTGGTGTTTGTTGTTTGTAAAAAGCATGGGTTTTACTCAGTCATGGTTTTGCTAGGTATGCTAGTACAGTACTTGCAAGACAAGCTTATATTTGACTGTGGAAAAATGGTGACTTCAGGATTCTTTATGTTTTGCAGATGTGCTTTTATTTTATCATGCTCGACATGTATCCCTCCTCCCCTTTTTTTTTTTCCCAATCCTGGAACTTTTGAAGGACTTCAACGAAAAATATAGTTACTTTCTAACAACTTAAAATGTTAATGTTGGTCCTGTTTGCTTTTACTGCCATTGGCTCCCAAATGTTTGCATTGTTTAGAAATACACTGTTAGATTCAGCCACCAAACCTGCTGTATGAGCAAAACCCTGGCCAGCCCCAGTATCTGATGAATTTTCTGAGGATGTCATTGTGAATTATCTCATTACCTTGCCTTCCCGTCTGTGTCACTTGCATTACGATAGACGTTGCATATTGGCGCCTGTGAAAAGTACGTGCAATCAAAGTCAAGTTCCAGTGGCGAAAGCAGCCGAAGTGTTCTATCTGCTGTGGAAGGGGCGGTGGCCGCCCCCCCACCCCCCTTCCCCGCGATCCCTGCCCTGCCGTGCCCCGCGCTCTTCCTCGGAGTCAGGCTGCTTCTGCGGGGGCTGCCCAGCGGTTCACTGTGGTAGAACAACGCGAATAATTTCTGGCAAAAAGGCGGTATCTCCGCATTTGTGAAGCTGGCCGAGGCACAAGTATTTGCCCTTATTCGCTTGGGGGAAGGGCGTATTTTTCGACTGCTTCCTACGGGCGAGGGGCGCCCTCAAGGCACGGGCACGGCGCGGCCTCCCAGGCGGGACCCTTACAGGGCCTCGTCCCTTCGTTAGCATGGAAACTTCCTTGATGTTCCTCGGCCGCGTTGCTACATGCCTGGAAGGCCGTTGTATTCCCGGCTACCTTGGAGATACCGACCTTAACCGTTTTTTAGCGGCAACCATCGGTCCTGCTCTCACTGGTGGCGCGGAGGCTTCCGAGGCTGTCCTCCCGCCGGGCGAGCCCGTCGCCGGCCTGCGGGGAGCCCCGGGGGCCGGGGCGCTGCCCGGGCGGGCATTTGTCCACGGTCCTTGGCCCGCCGGGGGAGGCTGCGGGGGGAACGGCGCCTCAGAGCGCTCCCGCGGAGGAGCTGGCCGGGACGCGGAACTGGCTGCCGCCTCAGCCTATCGCAGCCGCAGGAAGCTGGCGGCCTCCGCCAATCGGAGGTTCGGCTCCTCCCTCGTGGCCTTGCAGTTGGTCGAGACGTCAGGTGGGGGCGGGGCCGGCGGGGCGGGCTGGACGCTCGGCAGCCAACGGGGAGGGGGCGGGGGGGCGGTCCCGCGTGAGTGCCGCGCGCGTGCCCCAGTGAGCGTCGGTTCCTGGTGGGGCGGCGCGTGCCAATGGGGAGGCGCGGGAGGCGGGAGGGACGAGCCGGACCGTCGAGTTACCGGAGGGGAGAGGCGGCGGCGGGATAAAGCCGGCGGGGGATGTCGGCGGCGCGAGTTGCTCACCGGCTCCCGCCAGGGTCCCTCTGAAGGGGGCTGGAGCCGCGCTGAGGCGGCGGCGCCAGGGGTCTGCGGCGTGAGGCAGCGCTTCCACCGGCGGGATAGGTGAGGCGGCGGCGGAGCGGGGACCCGGTCGTGGCGGAGGGGGAAGAGGGAGCCATCTGCTCCGACGGAAGCGGAGGGAGGAGGCGGTTTATGCCGCTCGCAGCCGCCGCCGCTGGCCCGGCCCGCGGCCGCTTTGTTTACGGCGGGGCGGGGAGGGCAGCGTGCCGCTGGGCCGCCAT
>VYZX01004420.1:33516-43802 GCA_013401335.1 Brachypteracias leptosomus | reverse complement strand
GGGGCCGGGCGTGCGCCAGTCCGCCCGGGAATGGCGGGACGGAGCGGGGAGGGTGGCACGGAGCCGGGCTTTGTTCCCGGCCCCGCCCCGCCGCCGCCGGGGGGTGCCCGGGGGCTACGCGGGCGCGGCGGAGCTTCGGCGGGGAACGCGTGTCCCGGCGTCGGGTGGCGCGGGCGGGCAGCGGCGCTCCGGTCTGCTCCTCCGGTCTGCTCGCCCGTCTCCCGCGCAGCTGGGAGCGCGCTCGGTCGCCTTGAGCTCAAACTTACTTTAAAATCCTGAGTGTCAAAGTTGGACACGTGTGCGCGCCCGTGGCGTGGGGTGTAGTGCCTCGCTAAAGGAGGCACCGCCAGGTGAGGTTAGGGCCAAGCTTGGTACTGACAGCACCATAAAGATTCGTTTTTACAGTCTCACATGGGTGTTACCAGTGTGGCTATAGTATTGCAGGGGCTTAATTATTTATCCGCCTCCACTTTTATATATATACTCCCAGTGTTTTGGTTATGGGATAATTTTTGTTGACTGTAACGAAACTCAGTTGCTTGGTGAACACTTCTAATTATATCTTAACCAGAAATCACTAGGCCGACAATCGGGATAGATCCATATAAAACATCCTAAGGAGACAGGTACAAAACAAAACACCCAACAAACCCAAAATATTTTTGTAGTCACTCATGCCAGATGAGTTGCAAAAGTGGTTTGCTTATACGCTTTTAAGAAACAGCAAGACAGTCTGAAGATCAAGTAGCAAGAGTGTAACCTGGACTTCCTTCAGAATTTCAAATCTGAAATGTGCCTTAGGAAAGAGATACACTAAAGCAGAAAGCAAGTTCTTTACTCTTATGTGCACTGCACATCTCCTGAGCTTAGACTTTGTGTAGTGGAGAGACTTGGGTAGTAAGCCACCTTCATGTAAGTGCAGACCAGGAACAGCAAGGTGTTGAGATAGCAGGTGAAGAGCCACCCATGTGGACAGGAGCAAGCAATGTGGAGCATATAGACTACTGTGATAAAGAAGGTGATTTGCTGATTGTGGGTTGAGCAAAGAGTGAAATTAACTGTAGTTACTTAAGTATTTCCTCTGTGTTGTTTCCTTGGTAGGCTTTCAGTTGCTTTGCTTCTGTGTTACTGTCCTGCTGAGGATATGCCCCAAATACTTCAGAATCTCTGTGGAAGATTGTTGAGCAAGTGCTGGGAAACCATGCACAGGTTCTTATCTGGTGACACTATCACAGGAAGGAAACAAACCCCTTGGTAAAAATTATGTTTAGTAAGTCAAATATTTAAAGATGAGAGCAACATTCTCTTGTCAAAAGCTTCCTTTATCTGTGGTTTGTTGAGGCCCTGAGTTAGTGGTACTTGATAGTGGTTGTAGTCAGTAGACAACTGGCTCCCCTGGGTGAATTGCTGCTGTGAATGGCTCCTTATTTATATTACAAAATGGATTTGATTAAAGCCTGTGCTGACTTTTCTCTATAAGTGGCTTCCTTGGAGCAGAGCAGTGGCATGTTGCTTTGGGATGTTGCAGAAAACTGTTGCTGAACTTGATTTCAGAAGAAAAGTTAATTCTTCTGTGGGGTTAGTTAAGGTAAAGTTGAAATGTTCAGTTAATTCTGTTTCTGTTTGGCTTAGGTGACCCAAAGCACAGCGATAGCTCGTTCTCATGTAGTAGCATAGTACCTTTGAGGAGTGAAGTTGGGGGATTGTAGGGCTGTAAGGCAAAAAAACATTTTTCCTGTTATTGTATTAACACTTTCAGTGTCCCAGTGCAAGGCCTCAACAGCTCAAGAGTGGTCCTCATGTGTTTTTTTGGCTGTGTTTGTCGTCTTAATTTTGGAGGGTAACATTAATTGGTATGCTGAAAGTTTTTGCTAATACAATTGAGAACACGCTCTCTGTATTTACTTTTTCTAAGAACTTAAGAGGATTATAATTACACCCTCCTCCCCCAGTGGCTATGCATCAAGGAAAACAAGTGTGTTCCACATCAGGAGTCACCTATTTTATACATACCTTTGTATTTCAGGGAATTTGTCTTGGCCATCTTGGCTAGTGATGGATACTTCATTACAGCAAAATTATTTATACATTACTTTTTCTTTTTGATCTGAGTTCCTTAAGAGACATGAGGGCAAACTTTACACTTCATTAAACTCACGTAATACAGAACATGGATATATAATATGCTCCCTCTTAGAGAGCTGTGAGCTTTTAGCAATTTTTGTTTATATTGCAGCCTTAGCTTAACAGAAACAATGCATCACATGGAAATAATACTGTGAGAGGAAGGTGCTACATGCACACGCAAGTTATGCAAGTTACTGTGAGAGAAACGAGGATAATAGTTCAGGGTTTGTGACCCTGTAACTGTAGTTATTGGCCAGCACTGCCTTACCAGTAGAAAATGCAGTGTAGCTTATCCATCAGTGGGAGGGCAGTTGGTTGAGGGCACAGCCTGGCTGTGCTCCTTTGTACTGCTTCTGCATGCTCGCACCCAAACAACTTTGAACCTTTATGACTTTTCTGTCTGTAATAATCCTCCCAGGAATGACTATGGGCTGGAGAAGAAGCGTTGCAATGTTAGAAGATTTTAGGATTCAGCATGATTCTTGTCCGGTCTCACTCCAAATTCCAGTGAAATCCAGTGATAGATGTTATCCAGACTGACTCAGCTAGGGTTGCTTCTGCCTTTTTTTTCAGTGATTAAAATAGCAGTTCTTCTTCCTAGTAGTTAGCTCACTTATCCACAGTGTTCAACAGCTAATTCTCCAAGTATCTTTGTGTTGCCATATAGCTCTGTCCCTTCTGAGACCTGTGTTGTCCTTCCTTCCTTCCCTTCCCCTCCCCCAAGTCTATCATAATCCCTAATTCTCTCTGACATGAACACCTCCCAGGAAGAATGACAGAATACAGTCTCAGATAGCAAGTGTCCAATACCATCACTGGAAGATACAGGAAAGGAATAAATCCCCCCAAGCTAGCTGAACAACAGTGCTCCTCATGTGGCTTTGGTTTTGAGGAATTTTTGTGTTTATCCCTTGTTTTTCATAGTGATTTATGTTTGCATACAAAAATAGAAGAGGAATAATTTCTTTTTTTTTTAACTGAACTTATAAAATTGAGTCTGAGGTTCTCTGAAATGTCTAAGTATTTGGTCTGATACAGTGGCATAGTGCCCAGGAGCTGTTGCTGTAAGATTTGGGATTTTAATGGTTTGTTCTTTACATAGGTATTCCCGCCTTTGTCAGTGTGAGCCTCGTGAATTTTTTTTTGCAGTTAGTGGCAATAGACAAAGCTAATCTGCATGGAGTTTGCACAGATCTCAGCACAGGAGCACCCTTCTTCTGCCGTTCCAGCTGCTGCTTTGGCAGGTGGTCTGTACAAGTGGAAGTGAACTGTGCTTGCTCTGAGCTGAGGCTGGGTTAGGCTAAAATAGCTGATTTTCAGCAATCTCTGTGGTGGGAGACTTGGGATTATTGACATGAACACTTCAGTGATACTGCTGGTCACTTTGGAGTTAGTGTGGTGACCTGTTTCCTTCTTTCTCCCTGTTTTCCAGCAAAGTGGGAGAAGACTCCTGGCTTGGACCTTTTTCTCTTCTCTTTTTTTCTTTGATTTTTACTTGATGTTATATGAGATGATGATAATAGTAAAACAAGCTTTGTGTGTTTTGTCATCTAACTATTGGAAGACTACTTCAGAATGAAATAACTGATATTTAGGAGCATTTGTAATTTTCAGGTTGTAATGTTAAAGCAATTGCAAATGTCAGTGGCAGTTGCCAGCATTATTTTTCAGCTTAAATACCAGTTCTTCCTTTGTACGGTTTGTTTCACTTCTCTTCAGTGTATTTCTAGAGAGTAATAGGATGGTTTTGCTGAACCAGACTCTTTTGTTTGGGTGAGATGTTTCCTGTTCATATGATCATCCTAAAATCCCATTGTTGCCATCTTTCTTATATGAATTGGTCTTTTTAGCATGCATTGACCAGACTTGTATGAAGTATTCCAGAGAAGATCCCAGTGGGACTTTTAAGAGGTCGTTTGGTGGAAATATCTTGCCAGTAAACTTCAGAATCCTCTTTTATTTCCTCAGACCTCTCAAAGTTTCTCTCCTTTGTCTTCATAAGCTGCAACTTATAACAAAATATGCCCAAATATGTTATGTTAAATGGCAAGAGAAGCTATAGGTCAAATATGGCTTCAAGAAGTATCATTTACCAACAGTCCTTGGACCTATCATGGATTAGTTCAGTAATGTTAGCGTGCATACTCATGCAGAAAGCATTAAAGGAGCTCAAGGATAACCCCTGGCAATGCACAAACGAGCAAGGGAGAAGGGCAGAAAGAAACTGGGTACTGTTTTTAGAGGCAAGAAAGTGTTGACAAGATCCCTGTGAGAATATGGGTAAGATCTGCTCTACAGTTTTCAACCCCACTTGTTTAGCCTTTCACATAAGTCTTAACTGCTGTTGATCTTTCACTACTTTTTTTTTTTGGTAGTAGTCTCAAAGACAACAGTTCTGTGGGGTTTGCCAGCCCTATGCAGTTAAGCTTGTTTGTTTGGAGTAATGGAATATAATGATGGATGTGTTTAAAATAAGAGCTGGGTAGAGTGGTGAAAACTACAAATACAGATAGTTTGTTGTACTTAGTCCAAAAGATAAGGCTTTAGTAATTCTACATGGGAGACTGTTAAAAAGAATATTAGAAGTGTAGTTCATTTAAAAAAAAAAAAAAGTGAAGGAATATCTGTACCATAATGCTTGAAAATGTTACGATAAAGCCAGGTCTTAGGGATTCACATTTGAAATTGATGTTGCAGAGATTGGCCTCATTTCTCCAGTGACACTGTCCAGTTTTGCAAAATGAAGAAGCATCTTCTTTTGTAAACACCATGCCCCAAAGGGGACTTGGAGTTAACAGTAGACCTGTTAAGGACCAGTTCTCTGTAGAGAAGCTAGCATGAAGGATAGGTTCCTTGGCATTTTTATCTGTCTTGCATGTGCCTTATCAACACCACTTCTGTTCTTGTGCTAAATCACTGTTGGGATGTGTCTGTGGCAGCTGAACATTCTGACATCAACAAAATTTATATGATCTTAAATTGAACTAATTAATCTGCCAGTAATGGTGATCATGTTAAAAAAGATCACTGTAAGCAAAAATGGTAAGATTTCTATCTCTGTAGACATCATCCAAAAAAAGATGTCACCTGAAAAGCTGAAGAATTACTGTCTTGTGCAGTGTGACTACTGACTGGCCTGTTTATTCCCTGGGCTAGGGTGATGAAGAGTAGCTGCTCCCATGATGGCTGGTGCTGTTGCAGTGACTCAGGGAGCTCCTGGATACCCCACGTCATCTCCTAAAGAGAAAGGAGCTGGGAATGAATGCTCTTGATCTTGAGAGGAGTAGTGGTAAAGGTAGATCTCCCTGACACCTTCACTCATGTATGGCAAACCTGTTTCTCTGTTTCCTATAGACAGAGAGATCACAGAGATCCTGCTCCATTCCCCCGTTCCTTCAGTTTAGACCTCACCTCTGCTTCCCCATGTGAACCTATTTGGTTGTAGATGTTGCATGGAAAACTGGAGGTTTGAGGTGTTTCTCCAGATGGAGTTGATATATATGTTTGTGTGTGTATACGTGTTTACATGTACCTACCTGCAGAATTAACAGGTGAATAACTATGGAAGAGCTGGTACAGGTGAGAAGTGGTGGATAGCAAATGTGGGAACAGAAAGCTAGGTAGATAAAAGCTTTTAGGGGAGGAATCCGAGAGTCTTTACCTACCATTATGCACATTTTTTTAACACTTCTGGGTACTTTTGGACCTTTGCTATACTAGGGAAAAAATGAACCTGACTTAAACATTTAAGAACGCTTCTCTTACTGTACATCATGATCAACCATTTATATTCTAGTCTGTTATACAAAATCTGTTAACAAGCCAACAGCTAGGCACAGATCATACTTGTATTTTTGTGGTGTGAGTTTGAAGCCCAACTTTGTATCTCCTGGGAGGGTATCTAAAGAAGGTACTGCAGAGTGTGTTCCATGTTATGCTGTAGTCCAGGTTGTTGTTCTCTTGACTTACATTTTTAAATTAAGAATAAATACTTTCAAGTATTTTCTAGCCCCTATAATTTTATAGTATCTTGTATTGCATGCTCCCTTAAAGCCATATCTAGTATATCCAACTCTTGCATATAACTATATAGTTGAAAGGCATAAAACCTTCATGTGACTCGAGTGATCTAAGTGTTCCAAGTTTAAGAATTGGGATATGTTAGTGACACAAGTCTTCAAAAGATACTTTGAATTTAGCACTTGGCTATTTGAAAACTAATATGAATTTGTTATGAGTAGGAAGCATAGGGGAGAGAGTGAGTTCAGTAGGGCTCTTAAAATGTTACATGCCTAGAAACAAGAAGAATATTTCAACTGCTTTTCTGTTTATCTTATTGTCATGCTGAAGAATGCAGACTGACCGCATTCGGGCTTCTGTTAAAGTAAAACAGCAAGTTCATGTCTCAGCCCATGAACTCTTCAAGTTGAATGCTCTTTAAGAAAAAAGAATGGGTAGAGATGATCTGCAAGTACAACAAAGTCCTCATTCTGATGAGGACTATTCATTTCAAATTGCATTTCAAAAGCAATTAGCACTACTGCCTTTTGCACAGTATTTGTATCAGATTTCCAGAGGCCGGAGAATATTGCACTATGTTAGGATATATCAGTTTAAGGACGTTTTTCTGCAGCTGCTTGGGTAGATAAGAAATCTGCTGTTACACTTCAGTGTTGTCTGGTCAGCATATTTGAGAAACTACTGACACTTTATATATAGGATGTGAGTTTAACCTGTACTGAAGTTGCTTTGAGGGGAGGTAGTGGGGAAAACAACTTCTTGCTTTGTGCAAGGGAGTAAAGCGAGGGTCTTTTCTGTGTGTGGTTTTTGTTTATTTGGTTTTGTTTTGATTTAAATCCATATAGACTTTGGTAGTCCATCAAGTTCTTGTTGGTTCCTTCTGATTGTATACAATAGCTAAACAAAAACTTTTATTGCCATGTATTTTTCCTTTTGATTTTACAGGCATAGCACTAAAACTGGTCAGTGATTTAATAGCTTTTGGAACTTTTAAAGGAGAATGTATTTTCAACTTTAACAGTCCAAGGGAGGAAAAACAGTACATGAGCTGTTGATTTTTCATTCAGTAGTTCTCAAGTGCTTGAACCCTGCTCCAAAAGCTTATTGAATCAAAAAGAATTGTTGATTTTGTTTTGAGATACTTTCAAAAGTAGGAATTTGCCCAACTGGAAGATTGATATAAGCTCCTGTTCTTTGGATTTAATTAATTAGTTTCAAACTTACAGACTGATTTTTAGTCTAGTCTGTGCTTGCAATAGATTTTATAGGAAGGAAAAAAGTTTAGTTTCTAGAGCCATTTGGCAACTTTTCACATTTTCCCCATTCTTGCTATAGTGGTGGTGATGCAGAGGTCAGAACTTGAGGCTTCTTTCCTATGCTGAATGCTCATGGAAGTTCTTGCTTTTCTTGTTGCTGAAACTTTCTTAATGTAGATATGTGAACAATGGTGTTTAGATCAAGGGCTGCAAGAACTTTAGTGGGAGCTGCTACAAATGCTCTAGATGCACTGTTTTGTTTTGTTGTTGCAGGGCCCAGTATGTCTGAGGAAGAAGGTGGTTGTTGCTGTTGGTTATGGTCTGCCATTTCCCCTCCCCAGTGTATGTGAAATAAGGAACAGGTGATGATAAATGCCTAGGTGACGTAAGATTAGGCAACCTTGAGTCTTAGTCATTACTTCCTTTGAAATATTGTGTGTAGTATTTAAAAACCTGTGCTGGCACAGGCTTAGTTTTGGTTGTTTTCCTGGTGGAAGCAACAGCTGTTTGAGATAGTCCTAATATATGGATTGCTTACAACTTCTGATGCTAACTGAAGAGAGCTAGAATTTCTTTGTCCTCTGCAGATCACTTGCAGATTGGACACTCTTATTTTGCAGTTTGAGAAGCAGCACAGAAATATTTTCTCTCAGATAGCTAGTCCCAACTTATAGTTGGTATAATAGAAAGAATTAAGGTCACTTTTTTGGGCCCCAAAATCATTGGGTTTGTACTACAGCCAAGGAAACACTTGTATAAATCAACAATTGGAAGACAGTGGGATAAAGGTGGGAGACAGAACATTAGCACCAAGGGAACCAAGTGTAACTGAGCAAGTCTGCCCTCCGAGGTTTTTGAAGGTGTTGGATTCCTTGGGCGCTAGTAAAGGCAATTTTTATTAAGAGGCTAGTCTGAGAGACTTCAAAGGTCTTATTACCACTGTGCTCTGGTAAAAACACAACTTGAGTTTTGGCATGTTTCTAATACTCTGAAATGAGATGCCAAAAGATAAAGAGTTATAATCAAACTTTAAAGAACAGGCAGGTTCTGTGTCACTGGCCCAATGGATGTGATTTTTGGTTCACATATTTTTCTTAGTCCCTTTTCATGCTAACTGAGGAAAGGAGAATGCAAGTACATGTTTTGAAATTTGAGTTATCATGGTCAAGTTATTACACATTTTGGCACCAAGCACTCCTGAAGTTTATCTTGCAAATCCTGCTCAACTACAAGTGGGGATTGTATGGGAGTCTTTTCAACTGAACTTTGTCGGTTTGTAAGTGGAAAGCTATTTATAATTTTTATGAAGAACCAGTAAAACAAATGTAACAAACAGTTGAACCAGTAAAAAAAAAATTTAGTTCTCAGGTGCAGATGTTTGACTATATTCCAAAGGTTTGGTACGGCTAAGATACGCATCCTTTTCTTCTTTTTCCATGATTCTTCTTAGGTGATCTTGATCTGACTCATGAGTGTTATCTCATTTCTACATCAGTTACATAGAAGTTGAACCTCCATTTCTTACCTATCATCTGTGCATCTTCCAGTTGCAAAACCTGTGTTTAAGGAAGTCTGTCCCTCTCTGTTCAGTGTCGTATCCATCCCACCTCCAAAAGGCTTACTTTTTGCACTGGGGACCCCTGCTTCTCTCCTGTTTGACTTTCATGCTTCCCCATAGTTAGTTAATTGGCAGCCACCCAGCCTTACTGATTGTGTGGATCATGGAGGGGAAAAAAAGACTGTGTTTCAGTAAGGAAGATGGTTGGTGAGATCAGAAAGTACTGCATGACCACCATGTTCTTGGGAGCATTTGACACTCAGTTCATTATGTAATCACTTTTAGTTTGTCGTGTTGAAATTTGTTACATAGTTTTAAAAGTTCTAGGTATATTAATAATTTAACAAGAAGCCAAAGAACCAAATTGTCACTAAAAATCTTCTGTTAAGACAAAGTGTGCCAGGCTTCAGTAAAGAAAGGTGACAAATTTGAGTATCAGCAACCTGGTAAGCTTCATTCCCGCTTTTTATTCTTATAAAATCCAGTCTTGTGGGGTAGTTAGCTTAGAAAAGGCTTCTGTAATATTCAGGTGCTCTCAAACTCTTTTTTATAATTTCTGGTACAGCTGCTAATATAGCTTATTTAGGAGGAAAGCAAGCAGCAAGCTAGGTCCAATCTAGCAGGCTATTGCTGAGGATAAGGTTGGGAGAAGAGAGGAACTGGGCAGCTCCTGAACATCTTCCAGCCTGCCAGTAGCACCTCTCAGTGCTGTAGTGGAAAAATTGCTTAATTGGTCTGTAATAGGAAAGTTGTCTATATGGTCAATACCTGGGTCACAGTTATAATGGTTCTTTTTTTCTTCCACCCTTTGCATGAGGGGTGGTGTAAGTCATGAGCCTTGGGTAAAGCCTGGCTTTACCTTGCCCTGTGGCTTGGGATATTTCTCAGTTGTATGGGATATTGCTGCATCTGCCATCACTTTGAGGAGGGAATGAGCAGGACAGTGACAGAGGACCAGAGCTCACGGGGGGTTGTGTGTTATGTTAGTAGTGCTTGTGACAGCAAGTTACTTAGCCAAGCTCTGTGAAATGCCAAGGTACAGATCAGCCACATATTTGAGTGACCATGGTGCCATTCTGTAAATGTTTGTCCCTAAACTGATTTATTAGCAACTTTTTATTGTAATTTTTAAAATGATGTCTTAAAAATTAATATAACTCATCTTTGCATTTCTTCTACGTTTGTAAAAGCGTGTATTGAAGCCTGAATAGGGTTTATAGCATGGAAAACACTACTTCTAACAATTGGTTAAAACTGTTAGTCTGTCTTTCTTCTGAAATATCATCCCATTGCGTCTTTTGGGCCAGTAATTAAAAAAAGGCCCT
>VYZX01004420.1:2876-31134 GCA_013401335.1 Brachypteracias leptosomus | reverse complement strand
ATTGAGCATTTAGCTGCATTTTTCAATTCAGGATGTTAGTTCTGCTAGGAGGAGTTCTGATTATTTTTTTTTTTCCTTGGATATGAAAATGTAGGGGTAGCAGCAGTGTCCTTTGAATGATTTTTTTTTTTTTTAAACCTTATGATAGTTAACCTCTTGTACTTTGAACTTTATGGTGTAGTTTTGTCATGTTCTGCTTCTTCGCTTTTCATAAATCTTTCATAGGGGCGAACCCCAAATACTGAACCTCCACCTGCGTGAAACCTTTGACTTCAAATCTGGTAAAGTATAGTTACATTTTAACTTCAGATTGTAAGTTGTAGTTAGAAGATGAAGCCCAATGAACTTCTCTCCAGGAATATGCTGTAGTTACTGTAAGCTTCACTCACATCCGTTGGAGACTTTCAACCTTGCTGCTACATTTACTGATACCTTTTTTCCTGTAGTCAGACTTAGTCTGATCAGACTGATTCTGTAGGATACCCTAGGTGGTATTAGAATACAACTCTACTTGTACCTGAAGTTCTGGGCAGCAGCTACAATTTTATTATAGCTCAGTAGGTACCCCTAAAAAACTTGAATACCTCAAATGAGTTTTCTTTTGCCTCCCGCCCTCTGTGCTCTTTCCAAACACTCTGCCAGCTAAACTGAAATGTCAGTATTTCATCCTAAAGCTTGGACACTCAAGTTAGTTTTTGGCTTAGCTTATTTCCTCCATTAAGCAGCTGGACTTTTGGTTTGGGGGAGGAGACTCAATGTGGTGTGGTGAAGAATGAAGATGTGTTTTCTCTGGGCACAGTGAAGCCTCTAAACAGAACAGATTATGTATCTGTGAATGTATGTTTCGCTTGAGAAAATGAGCTAAAATGTCAGCTTTTGCCAGGGTGGATTTCTGCCTGGGTATTCTTTCAATTTCATGGAGAGTCATATAGCCTGGTTTTGATTTTGTTGAAGTGTTGTTCACAGCTACTGTAATTGGGGAGGACTTAAAGGACAGCTGACTCACTCATTTCCAGACTGGAATGGATGTAAGGTTTTGCATGAGTTGGTTTAAACTACTTCCCATTTCNCACATCCCTAAAGGAAACTAGTACATTCATGTTGCATCAGAGAACTGATAGAGTCATGCTGGGTGTACATACCTGCAATTTTACAGGCTATGACTTTTAAAAAGAATAAAAACTGTTGTTTGGTTGGGTTTTTTATACAAACTAGATGATCAGGAGTGGTGGGTTGCTGCTGCACGTTGAGACTTGAGTTGTTAAAAGCAGTTAAAAATGCTTGATCTGCCTCCAGGGTAAAATTAAAAATACTGAAGTGGGGTATACAAGAACAAAAACAAACTCTGCTGCTTAGGCAAGTTGTGACAAGTATGCAAGATGCATGCTAACTTCTGTTTTGTAGGAATCTCCAGAAGTTCTAAAGGCTTTGTTAGGGAGGCACAGCTGAGGTATTGTTTGTTTCTTTTTCTGACCACATCCTTGTGCTAACCAAGCGGGAAAAAATTAAATCAACAAAAATCAGAAAAGAAGTGACTAATATGAAAAATTTGATTCAGAGTGACTTATGTTTGAAAGTGATTTTATATATGATTATCTTAAACTCAACATAAAGAATGGATGTACATAAAATATGCTGAGTGTGGGAAGATAGATTTTCTTTTTGTTTTAATTTTGATATTTTTCATGGGGGAAGAATTCATTAAGAATCTTCAGCTTCAGAGCAAAATAGCAGTCCTGAAGACACATGTACCAGACTTTTATGCCTTTTTGGTGAAAAATTCAGAGTTCTAAAGCTTTTGGAAAACATTGACATCTCCATTAAATAAGTGTCTAAGGTTTGACTATGGTTTTTCTCATTTTTCTTCTCAGCATTCTGTACGTCACTTGTCTGTGCTGTGTTTGGAGACCTTTCTCCAATATTGGGCTACATACCAGCCGACTCATAGCTGTTTACATCTTTGTCTACTCTCACATCTCTAAGCACACGTTGGACTTGGGGGGAAAATGTCTTGATGGATCCTTCCTAAGCACAATATGTTAGCGGCTCTCGTCGGTGGTTAACAATGGCTTCTAAGTGGTAAGACCTTTTTCACAATTCTGTCATAAGTAAAATTTCATGTATCTATGTTTTCTTTTGGCTTAGGTCTTTGTTATCTGTATTGTACTGTTAATACAGTTCAAACTATTACTTCAGGTATCAATTATCTGAACAGAAGGGTGTCTGTACTATGTTAAATAAGAACATTTCATTCAACACAGTGTAGTAACTGATCATGGCCAAATGTCAATGTCTAAGGAAGAGGTTAAGAACAGGGCAAGAGGCCTCCCATCTTCCAATCATCTGCAGCTCTGGGGACTTCCTAAGCCAGATGTGGCTCTTGTACATTGACTAATACTCAAATTGTACATTTAGTAACTCTCTGGTATAATTTCTGTATGTTCAATAGTTGCATTAAGTTTTCTTTTTCAAACTTATGTACTCAATGCATATCAGACTTCCTGCTGCTAATAGTGTTGTCCTTTACAATGTGTGGGCAGGTGTCTGAGCTCTGTCCTCTTGTGGATGAAGCCAGGTAATGCAGCTAATTAGTAAAGGCAATCACAATTCCTTATATAGATGCTCTTTTCTTTATTGCTCTTCATGTAAGGATTTTATCCATAGTAGACAGATCCGTATTGCTGTCAAGCACACGGTGATTATTGTGGGTAAAGCGCTTCTGAGCTGAAATGGATATGGATAAGTCTATCTAATCCAACATGTAAACATTTTTGTCCTTCAAAAAAACCATAATGTACTGCTTCCCTATAGTCAAGTAGTAAAACTGGTAGACTGTACTACTTTTTGACCTTTGAGAACAGAGAGTATACTGGTGTGGCAGGAGGAAGATACTGAAATGCAGTTGTTTCTATGGTATGTGCTATGTGGACTTTTGTATTCAAGACATTTTATGTTAGTCATATGTTCTATAATGTTACTTTATAGAATGTAATAGAATATTTTATGTTCTAGTATTAACTAGTTATAATATTCTAATTATTAATGATATATTTGTAATATTTTTAGTATAGCTCTCACTTTCCTTTATTGTATTGTCCTGTGTATTCTTTACAGGAGAAGTGTACAGTAAAATAGAATTTGAATGTATTATAGGTTCTGTTGTTGGGTCATCTCCAGTGTTTCATGTCCTCTTTTGCCTCTGTAATTGACTTTCAGTTCTGGTTGTAGAACATGCTGACTTGCTTCACTGTCTTCTATTAGAATTTTATACCATAATTATTTTTGCTCTGATGTATGTATTCTTTCAAAAGATAATAAATTTGTTGCTGTAGAAGTTTACCTTGATCATCCCTATCCTTCTGTTGCTCAAGGAAGGGAAATACACTTTTTAGCATTAGAGTAGGAGCACCAAATAAGTCTTCTAACTGAAACAGAAAAATGGAGGCAGAGGATTTGAAGACACTAGTGTCTTTTTTTTTTTTTTTTTTTTTTACTGTAAGTTGTTCTCTTGTGAATGCTTATCATGCTCTGGACAACTCTAGTTTTACCTCACTTTAAAGTGTTTTAATCATTATGTGTGTTTCTACATGTTTATGTAGAAAACATGCTCTGGTGACAAACAGTATTCAACGTTGAATTGTGTAGTTTTTCCTACTGATCAAAGCCGTTCAATACTGATCTAGTTTTTTGAATACTTCTCAATAATTGTTGTACTTTCTATACTTACTGCTAGATGTTTAAAAAGCAATCATGTAGTACATTTAAAAAACAGCCTTAGCATTGTGTCCTTAGCTTTTGTATCTATTCTCTGTCTTCAGTATTAAAAACCTATGTTGTGTGTAGGCCATAAATATGGGGTCTTTTTACTTTAGGAAAAGGTAGAGACAAGTCATCTGTCAGGATGTATTTTCCTGTCAGACAGTTCAGAGGGAGTCTTATCTCAAGTGTTTTCCTTTAAAAATACACGAGAAGGAAAAATATATAGCTGGAAAAATGTGCCAGCTGCCATTCTTCTTCCATGTTACTCATTTACTCCCTGGAATCAGTTCTCTGATTGGCAGACTTGGTTGCTCAGGGCTTTATCCAGTCAGGTCTCATGGTGAAGACTACATGACATCTGGAAAACTGTCTGGAGCATCAGTTATGCTGAAAAGCCTATTTCTCTCTATGAATGCAATTCCTAAACAGTGTTCGGAACAATTAATGTACCTGTTCATGCATAATAAGTGTTTTGCATGTGTAGCGCTTCAGCTTGGTTAAGTGTTTTTTCCAGTTAAGAAAATAAAGGATCATCAAAAGGAGAAAGGGTGTTGTGGTTGGTTTGGGGTTTTTTTTCCCCCCTCCTTAAATAATCATTTAGGATTATAGCAGTACTTGGTGTTCACTACCCTGCTCAGCAATTTGATTAGCTCTTCTATATAAATTGTAAGATGGATATTGGGGAAATAAATGGAAATATTTCAGTTCAGTTACAGAGTTTCTACTAAGATATGTTTTGTATTTCATATAGCTCAGTGGGCTTCAACTTCTAATAGGGGTTATTGTGGGGGTTTTTTTTCCCCTCCTGCTTCATTTGAACATTATTTTCACTGCTGCCTAATTAGAGGTATGTTTCTGTTGAGCTCTGTAGACGACACATAATTGCAGTGACAAATGTCTTGCAGAATGCCTCACACTTGATGTCTCATGTTCATCAGATAATGTGGAACATCTGAGACACATCTGCAAGAAAACAGAAGATGAAAATGCTAACAGAAACACAGAAAAGCTGCTTAATCTGGGAAGTGCGAAAGCTGTGTTTGTGTCAGGGGGAGGGGGCGGAAACTGTTGAACCTGCCTTGTAGGATTTCCTTTCCCCAGTATTCTGGGAATTTTTTATTTTTGTGCTGCTCACATCTAGAAGGTCAGGGTTTGTATGGCAGCTTTTGTTGTTGTGGTGATGGTGGTTTTTGTGTTTCTGTGTTGTGGGGTTTTTTTAGCAACATCCAACACTCAAAATGCCTGTTTTCAACCTTTTGCTAAAGCTTTCTCTTTCTGAACTAATTTTCTGTCATGGAGAACAGTTATCTTAATAATGAATGATAATTTTTGGTTTGATTAAGATTTCTTGATTTATTTATTTTTTTTTAAATGTAATCTAGCTGTATATTGAACATGATATCAAGGCATTATAAGTGGTGTTCTCTAACACCTAAAGTGAAATATATTTGGCCTTCAAGGGGGTTTGTACAGTTGCAGATTTTGTTTAGAAGTCTGCTTATACATCAACAAGAAGAGAGTGGAGAAAAACTCGTCTGCTAACTAACGTTGATCTTGGTTAACTTACCACTGTTACAACTCTGATTTATGCACAGCTATCTGTATGCATATGTACCTTAAAGTCTGATTTCTAACACTTTTTGGTCAGACAACTGTTTTACTATTGATTGTGGAGATGCTGTTTTCCATGTGCAACCAGCAACTGTTTGCTTGAAAAGAATTCACTTGGAGAGGCACTTAATTTAAAAGAAGTGGCAACTTCTTAATTAAAGTGTAGAGTAACTGCACAAGTTACATAAAGACTCTGTATTACAGTTTAAATCTGTGATATATAATGCAATGGAAACTAGAAGTCTTTAGGGAACTGGAAAATACCTACTGCTTGGCTAGTAGCTGATGAAAACACTGTATGTCGTTATACCAAACAAGTACTTGCACTTAGACTTTTTTCAGAGGTTTGGGTAATGCACAAGTGTTGCAGCTAGTTCTGATATCTCCTACATACTTGCAGAGCTTTCCTGTGGAAACTGAGCTCCCCTCCCTTGTGCCTCTGCCCAGTGTGACTTAACACGTCCTGTCTCGCTTGGCCCAGGGTGCTTTCCACCTATGGTGCACCACTGATCATGATGTTCTCGCCTCTGCTATCCTCCTTAGCTCCTCCTCAGTAAGTATCTCTGGCTCACCAATGGCTTATGAAGTGCTCCAAGGCTCACTTCTGATGCAGGCAGTACAGTAAGAAAAAAAAGTCCCTGATCCTTTGATTTGAGGTGTATCTTAAAGGCTATAAGGATTCAGGCTAAAACATGCAGCAGAGTCAAGGAAGGAATAACAGTGTTGTGTGAGGAAAGGGGCCTTCTCTCTTTAAGGTCTAGTTAGCTAATATACTTAATTTTAACCACATTTCACTGATTCTTCTGTGTGGGTGATGAGAGATAATCCTAGTGTGGTCAAAATGACAGTCTTGACAACTTTCTGCATTTCCATTTGTAGATAGTCTGCTGGCTTGAAACAATTGTACTATAAGCTGACCTGTGTGTTAAAAAGATGTATGTAACATTCTCTAGGGAATTTTTTTTTTCTTCGTGTTTAACACATTACCTTGAAAAGAATAAATGTTTTTGAAAATTAGATATTAAGAAATGGAAAGCAGTAAAGTTTGCTTTGTGGTGTCTTCCTTACAGAGGAATTAATTTCAGCCTCTGAAACTTTTGAAGAAGGATCCTCCTATCTTTCTCTGTGACAGTTAAAAGTCTTATTATTAGTCTATTTAAAAAGTCACAAATGAAGAAAGGATCCGGATGCCATTTTATCTTTCTATTCTAATCACATGACTGGAGTGTCAATTTTTCTTTAAATAAAGGAATCCTCACCTTCCTGGATGATCATTTTCAACTATGTCCTTATATTTCAGTGGTTGCCACCTTCTGCTCTTCAAAGGCAGGTTTTTTCTCTTGTTGTGTCTGATAGGAACAGATTTAACCTCTCTTTCAGATAGGTGTAATACGATAATTCTCTTCCAGATCCAAACTAGGAAATTCTTCTTTAATTCTTTCACAATAGATGCCAATCTTATATATGCTTCTTCTGGTGTTAGAAATTGGAATAATCCTTTTAAATTTGGCGACACATGTTAGTTAAGTGTATACTATCATTATTCTGTCTTAAATCTATTTTTCAAATTAGCATTCATGGTGTTTCTGCCTGTTCTATAAAACTATCTTAATTTGTGGTACTTGGAAAGAACTAATACATGATGGTGCTCTTCGAGCTTTTGTTGCCACGAGGTCACCGTCGAAGCCGGAGCAGCGAAGCCTGTGTGAAGGAGCAGTGTCTGCTTTGACTGCTGTCCTCAGGGAAGGTCTGCTCACCCAGCTTCTGAAGCTGCACTTCTAGTGTGCCATGTATTGTTCCTGTGAGGTTTTTAATTTCTTTATTTATGGTGGTCTTGTTTATTCCTCTGCAATTTCATAAGCTTTTCTGTGATAATATGACTAATTTTAGTGAGCAAACCTGCATAGGTGTGCCTAAGTACATAAATGTTCCATATAGGATAAAAATACATTTAAAATACATTAGTTCAGCTGAACACCTATAATGGTGAAATGATAGCTCTGTTTTCTGTTAAACATGAATGACATTTTACAAATGAGGTTCCCATAGGCCCACATGGAGCTCCACTGGGAGCATCCTCTGCTGCAACTGGTGGTTGTTACTGATTTTCTCTTTTTTTCTCTCTGTCCTGAAGACAGGAGTCAATTGAATGTTAATTTAAAAAAACCTTATTAAATGGAAAGAATATCCATAAACATTCTATTTGCATACAGAAAACCCATCACTTTTAGGATTACAAAATTTACATAAAAGATATTTGCTCTAGATACAATAGCCAGTATTCATCTGATGTATTACTATGGTAAATCATAGATCATGAACTATCTGGTAGTAAGTTCCTTAAGTATTTTACTTTTCCAGTGCCTTGAGTTTAATGTAATGATTACATGTCCCTAATAGGTAAGGAAGGCATCTTGATCTGATCAGAAGTGAATTTGTTTTTCCTTAATACAGCTGCCAGTCTTTCTGTAAGCTATAAATGTTGAAGGCTTCAGCCCAGAGTACCTAATACAACTACAGTTATTGTAAGAACTGATTGGTAGATTGGACTGTTTTCTATTTAAACCAAATTACATAGTTCCAATGGCAGCACTTATTCTTTCTGTTCAGATTATCAAATGGGAATGCATTCAAGTTACTAAGTAAAAAGAAGGGGCAAAGACATCTATATTTTGCAGAAGAATGAGAGAGCTGCTGCTTCACACTGAAGGAATTCTTTCATTTAGGATTTAAAGGGGAAAACTACTATTTTAAAATCTAGGCTTATTATATTTCAACTAGAAATAATCTTCTAACACTTTAGAGATTATGTCTGTCTTTGAGATAGAAGACATAAGAAGGGAGAAGTTTTAAAGTTATGTCCCACCATGTCTGGGCAAGCATACATGATATCTGAATTTTCCTGATAATACTTTAAGAAAATGGATCCAGTAGTTTTAATTACCTTATCCTCTAGCTGGGAGTAACCTTCTGAAGTCCTAGAGATAGCATCTGTGTGAGAAATAATTTGTTAAGCAACTTTGTCTACCCTTGTTGCTGAACAAAGAGATAAGTTAAGAAAATGAAGTTCTTATTTCTTCTATGGCTAACTTTAATATTAACATATGAATCTTGATCTCTAGTTGTACATCTTCTTTGGCACTCTGGTTTTGTTAAAAGAGAAATGATGCCAGGAGTACCATAAATTATACGAGATTTAAAAATACATTGCTCAGCTAACATAAATCTTGTAATATAAATATATTTCACTATAACATTATTCTATATATAGTGATTCAGAGTTTCAATAGTAGTATGGCCTGTGTAACAGAGCACAGAGGATGTATGCCTAAACTAGCAGAAAATGAACTTGTGAATTTACCCACTCAGATTTTTTAACTAGGTTGAGTATTAATTTCTACTTTCTATTTTGCAGTGTAGATAAACTTTGTGGCCATGTTTCAAGAACTTTGTTCACTTTGCAAGGGAAGAACTGAAATGGATTAGAGTGGATTAAAGCTGTGTTAAACTGAGACAGAACCTACATTTAATCTAGATGTTCGCAGGATTTTCATTGGCTTTGGAAACTGAGCTTGTCTTGTGTGCTGTGAACTCAGTAAGCCTGCTTTTTTTTTTTTTTTTAAATAATAGAAGCTGTGGAGAAGAGTCACAATGAAAAAAGGATAGTGATAGTTTTCACAGATCAGTAACATTTTTAAACATACTTTCCTCGTATAAAATTTGAAGCAGTAGACTGAGATTAGGCCAGGCTTGGTAAGGGAAGCAAGATAAGCCAGTGCTGTATGCACTTTTGGGGTTGAAATGAAGGTTATTTTGAACAATAAACTATAGTTCTTTCTCTGGCCTTATGACTTCTATGCTTTGGGCATGATTTTAAAAATTGGCCTTTAAAACATGAGGAGATTCTTCCACAGATCTGCACTTTCATGTAGTGTTAATTAGCTAAAGCAAATTCTACCAGAAACACTGTCAATGGATGTGAAAATTCCCATCACCCAAATAGCCAAAATATTTGTTTAAAAATGTATGTTGAACTATAGTTCTTAAGTGATTCTGACAATATATCTGTGTGCTTGATCTCTGATTATCATATATTATCTATGTTTTGGCTTTTCTATAGGCAAATCTACATTAACGGATGACAGCTCTGTTCTTTGTATTTCTGTTAAGCACTTAAAAAGCTTTCGGTAAAGGTTTTCAGATGTCAACTCCTTAGAGATCCAATTTCATAGCAGTGTTACCATTGCTGGTCTGACTTACTGGTAACTGTTCCACAGAAGCTTTTTTTTTTTTTTAAATGTCATTTTTAAAAAATGTCCTTTGCATAGAAATATTGACATCGTGCTTGTCATCATTTGCTTTGATCTTTTTATACGGGAAAGATCTGGCCACTTCTGTTGTCATGGGATTGTTGTGTAATGTTGTCTTCTCTTGGTGCTTCTACTTCCAAGGGAATGGGTGTGATTCAGAGTATATACTACTCTGGGATTTGCTTTGAAATGCAAGTTCTTATTTGAAGAAAATCAGCCGGTGGAAGAAATACATAGGTTTGGAAGATCTTGTGTGATACTTCAGTACTTGAAACAAGTAAGAGGTTAGCAACAGGAAGCCCAGATCCTTATCCTGACTGAGAATCGTGGAAGCTGTGGGATAGACAATACCTTGATCTTCTCAGGAACTCCTAATGACTTCAGGAAAGCATTGTATTCTTGCATGTGACTTCAAGATAAGAACAGTTATTACCTAATACATAAACAGTGAAAATTTTGGGGCTTTTTTATTGAATGGGATAATATTGCATTCAGTCAGCAAACCTAACAGTTTTGTTTTATGTTCAGTGTCTGATGGCTATATTTTGCCAAGTATTTTATTTCTACTTGTATTTCACGTCTACTAATGCTAAATAATTAAAGCCAAGCTCTTGGAAAAAAAACCCCTAGAGCACTCCAGAAATCCCCAGCCTTCCAAGAAAAGCCCCACAATTTGCTCAAAAAAACCTGCCATACAAAGCTTAAGTGACTTGAAAGGAAATGGAGACTTTACCAAAAGCTGACAGTTACTTTCGTTTCTCAGGAAACAGAAAGCTAGACTTTCTTTGAGAGAAGCATGGGGACAACCAAAACTATTTGCATGTTTACATTAAAAAACCAACAATAAAACAGAATTATAGAAAGACTAAATGACTTAGCTTTAAAGTATTTTTTTATGCAAAATACGAGCTACAAGTTTACACTGATATAGAGATGGTTTATTGCAAAATTGTACATCACTTTGTCCATGCTAATACTGGTCCTTAGATTTTTTTTTTTTTTTTAATGTGAAATTACATTAATTGAACTAGACCAAGGAAACTATTAGTGCTAAGTAGCTTGGGAATTAACTGTAAAGTATGATTTTAAATTATACGAAGGATAGCCTGTTATCTTGAATATCTTTTAAAATTTTGAAACTTTCTGGCAGGCAAAGTGAATTCCTTTAAATATGTCAGTTTCTTACAAGTGGTTAGTCTGATAGCACATGGCTTTTTGATATCAAGTCCAAACTTCCAAAAGGTGAGATGACTTCACAATATGACAGTGTTTTCTCCCTATGCATGCGTTTTTCTAGATTAGGTTATCTGTTCAGTTTCTGTATTTAAACAATAACAAAAAGATATGTGACTATGTTATAATTCTAAAGCAAAAGGTCTTGTCATGTAAAAAAGTGCTGTGCACACAAAGAAGTGGGGTTTGTCTTCCCTACCCCTATAGTCTTTTGTGCAGAATTAAGTGTCCTGTTAATTGGCTAACAAGTATAAGGCAGCTGTCCGGTGCCTCTCCGGAGTTTGATGCAGGTGTGTTAATTTATACTTACACGCTAGATTGCAGGTTCAATTTCTAACTCTACTGTTTTATTTTGCTTTCAGTTATGTATCTCTGATCTTTAATTTTTTTTGGGGGAAGAAGAGATAGTTTTCATTGGGATAAAGCAGATTCTTAGAAATTAGGCTGCTATTCTGAGATTTAAGAAGGAAAAACTTCTTGTGCTTTTTTTCCTAAACACTTGGGTGCTCTTGTAGTTGCTCTTATTTCCTTAGTGGATTCACTCCTGCTTGAAACAGGGTTGCCCTGTTTACTATTTTCTCCAACTTGATAATTTAATAATGCTTATTTGGTGCACACTGATGCTCTGCTCAGCATGGGCTCAAGGATGCGTAGTTTAAAACCCTTGAGCTCAAGGAATGTTAACATTTATTGAAGAGCTGCAAACTTGGGACCACTTTGTGTAACCTGGACCACCCACTTTCAAAATAGGCCAAACTGGAACCCTTTCTGTACACAACTGGGTGTTTGCTGTTGGAGGTGCTTCCAAAGCACTTGTAGTACTGCTGTCCCAGCAGGATGGAGAGCTTTGCTTTTGGGGTTGTTTTTTGTGGTGTTTTGCCCTACCAACGTGATCATGTTGCTGAGAAGCTGGGAGAAAACAAGGGTTCTGTGTGTTACCGCTATGCAAGTGCCACCACCAAAGCAGTGCTGCCTCATAGGAGATGGTATTTTGGCACCAGAAGGTTTGCAGTGCAGCTCCTACCTTGCTGGCACTGGAGCACCTCCAGCTGCCTTCTCTGCCCATGTGGTTCTACCACTTGGCTGCTTTGCCAGCATGGTTACGGCTAAGAGGTTTGGAAAACATTGTTACCATCATGCCACCAAAGCTACCCTGAACCACTGACTTCTGCTGGTACTAGAGGAGCCTGTGAAGCCACCACACACAGTTCCGTGTGGCCCATGTATTACCCACAACGAGTCCAGATCAAAACCAGTCTGCTTTCAAGGTCAGCGTCACCAACTCTGCTGCCTGGCGCTGCGGGAGGGGGAGGGGGAGGCAGTGCCAGGGACGATGGTCGCGCCTGGTGCTGGGACCGGCGGAGGCGCTGCAGGCACAGCCCCGTCTCCTCCCTGCCAGCTCAGGAAACACGGGTCTGTTTCCACAGCCTTGTCACTCACTTACTGGCACAGTCGTCCCACTGAGACCAAAGGGCACCACTCTTCCTCTCTCCTCCAAAACCTCCAGGGCCTGGCTTGCTAGCTTACATCTTAGATGAAAAGGTTGCGTCATCTCTGCGCCAGCGCAAAGGACTGGGGTGGGTTTGCTCTAGCAGGGCAGGATAGTTCTAAAAGCATCCTGTGTCACAGAACTGAGGGTTTGTAATGCATGCTCATCTGTGAAGAGACCTGTTAAACAATGCATGTTTATGGTAGGCTATAGGGCATCTCTAGGCTCTCTTTTAAAATGATGCTTCCCAGTATGTTGTCTGTTTCATAGTTGTCTTTTACTATAGTTGTTAATTTCAAAAATTCCCCAGTTGTGTGAACTCAAGGCACTTGCAAATAGTTTTCTTTCACATGGATCTTTCTTTCAATGATTGTGTTCTGTTTTTTTCAGTATTTCTCATGGTTACAGTGTTCCTGCATCAGCAGGTTCACCTGCTTCAACAGAATTCCTGTGTAGCTGCTCTTCCTGTGAACCCCACCAGACAGCTTTGCTGTTGTGTCCTGAAAGGTCTAATTCAAAGGGACGGTGCTCTGAGAGGCGCTGTTGCCCTCTGATCACTCGCTGGGTCTCCCAGTGTGGTACCGTGATCTGTTCATATTCCCTCCTGATACAAAGTCCTGCTGATATGGATTCCTGTTAGTGAGGGATGTGGAGCTCAGCTGCCGTCTTCTTGCTGCTTATATCGCCAGCTGTGGAGCAGGGGAAGCCTGAATGACCCCAACAGGCACTGCACTGTAAAACAGGAGTCATTCTTTGAGTGTAACAGAAGTGGAATACATGTGGAAAGAAACCAAAGAACTTACTGTAATACAATTAATTCTATATAAGCTTAAGTTTCCCACTTTTTCTTTTTTTTTTAATTTAGAGTTCCAGAATAAGAAAGTGTTAGCGTTTATCAAATATGGCTTTTTGTAGCCTGTTTTGGTTTCTTGTGTTTAAAGATGAATTTGAGTATAACAATTGTAAGATTTCTCGTGTTTTACCCTGATAGATTATCTGTAAAGCTTGCTCAGGCTGCATAAGACCCACAGTTTTACATTGTACTGTTTAAGGAAGATGGTAAGAGCAAGTGTGGGAGTGTGTGAAATGACATAGGCAGAAACATAAGCTTTTATCTTATTATTTATAAAATGTTGCTTCCATAGAATGTAATGGAAGTATGGAAGTCCTGGAGTTAACTACCATCCATCCAAATACATTTCTATATTTATTTTTATTTTTATTTTTATATGTATGTGTATTTGTACATGTATATATCCTCAACTATCTTCTGTAGAAAATTCTTTAATGTCCTTTTCTGAAGAGTCAAACAAAAGCCATCCTCAAGTAAAAAATAAATCAAAAGCTTTTTGATACATCTGTGTTTTATGAGTTTTATTAGTATGTCAAGTTTAATCTTGAAATATGATCATGTGTATTGTGGTGGTTTTTATTCCTTGTTTGTAAATCCTATTACTTGAAAGGCTGTTACATTTTCACATTAAAGTATAATATCAACCCTTAATTTTTTTCCTACTCAATTCCTGTTTTGAATTCAGTCTGTTCAGCCAATTCGTGTATGCCACATGTCGTGTAGAAAGTCACACTTTATGCATTTAACTGAGGTGAAGCACTAGGTACTTGCACTTCATCAGTTGTCTCCACCCTATGTCCACAAGCATAATAAAACCTCTATAGTGTAGTTAAAAGCACTTTGATATCTAGTTTGAACCTTTCAGAGAATGTTTAAGTTAGGTACAACTTGAAATATCTGATTCCCCCCTTCCTTGCAAACTGCAGTTTGGCAGATGGGTGATTAGAAGCATTCTCAGTCTCACAGAAGTGTCTGGATTTCTCTTTTGTTCCCAAATGCTAGAAACTGCAAAGTAGGTTTGTGGCAAGATTTCAAGAGCCAAAAAAGAAATTCTATAGAAAATAATGCTATTATGAATAAATGATTGCTCAAGTTTATAGTGACTCATCTTTTATAATCACAAATTATATTTGTAGTATCTTATTTGTTCTGAAAACACATAAAATGCTTTTCTGAAAATATACTTTGCATAACTACTTCTCTATTGGTGGGAAAACATATTGTCAATGAAATATTTTATAGGGACGATTTTTTGCTTGATCTCCCAAATCTTTCACTACAGGCAATAATATTCTAACAGTGCATTTTCTGATAAGGTCAGAATTTTATATTCATTTACAGGGGAAAAATTTATGCAGAATTTTGTAGTCATTTATGAGGGAAATATAGATTAACTTGAATACTTGGTGCCTTTAATGAAGATCTGAATACAAAAGGTACCACGTTTTCAGTCTGTATGGAACTTGAAAAATGTTTTAGGTGGCAACTTTAATGAGCTTGTACCAAATTTTTCAGATTGTGTTCTCAACTAGATTCAATACTTATGAAGTGTGGCAGTGAAGTTGGTCAGTAAATGACTGACAGTTTGATCCAGTTGAGCAGCCCCTTGTGAGCACTGAACTAATGGAACTCTGAGATCTGAAACAGGTTACTGCATGTACCTTTCATAGATTTTTTTTTTTTTTTTTTTTAAGATAGCCACAGTAGTGAATCTTAGATGAAACACCTTCTTTTAAGCAATGCATAGTAGTGTGAAATGCTTCATGCTTAGGTTAGATAACTGTTGAACTCATTCAGAAATGTCTTGGAGACTGAACTGCTTTTGTCAAAATAATGGAAGCATGCAGGCTGCCACTCAAGACAGAGTGATTCAATTCACTCAATTCAGAGTGATTATTAGTGGATTTCCCCTGAGTGATGTGTTCAATCTTTGGTGGCAAATGAGATGGGAATGTTTTATATTTTTTATATATATATATATATAAAAATAAAGTTTATTGGATCTCCACTCCAAGTCTGATAAAAAAATAATACTTTCAATCATACAATGATACATATTTCCAAATATAGAAGCATTAAGAAACACTTTTCTATGCTAATGTATCTTTTTTTTTTTTCCCCCCATCTTCTCCAAATGGAAGGCATATTTCTTAATGATTTCTTTTCAGTTAAATATAGAACAGCATTTAAACTTCCCCCAGACAAAATGAAAAAACTCAGCTAAACCAGGCACATATGGAGAAGTAGCCCTGGGGATAAAGTGGACATTTGGACAAAATGAGACAGGTTATTTCTGTACTTGGTATTTTCTGGAAGGTGTTTTGAGTATTTTAAGTGGTAAATATAGCATCAGATTCTTTGCAAGACGGAACTTAATATTTAATAAATGCTAGTATCTTTGTAGCTAGTAGTTAAAACTATGCAAGAATGCAAATGGTTTGAATTCTGGTGCTGTTAAACACTTTGTTTATAAAGTTGGTGTGTAGACTTTGAATGATAAGTGTTATCTTTCGAGCGCAGATGAACACACTCTGTGCGCTTCATGAAAATTAAGAGCTATTGAACTCTGTCAGAGAAATTTGAAAATACACCATGCATTTTACTACTGCTTAAAATTATTGCACTGCTGAATGCCGTCTTATACAAGTGCAGAGTTTGGTGTGTGTTGGTTAATATATAGACTTGTTGTTGTTTGGTTTTCTTATCAGTCTGTACAGTTAGATGGCTTTAAAATCTGCCTTGGAGCAGCTGGCAGCTGACGTCCTGGTTGTTGGCACCACCCAGGTTTGGCGTGACATCATTAGGAGAAGTCTACCTCTCTGCTCAAGGAAGTTGATGTGGGAGCCACGCTCTGTAACGTGTAGCTAAACGGCTGAATTTAGTAAATACTGAGAACACAGAGGGCAAATAAAAATGGAATTCTTGAAAAAAATTGTTCCCACTGCTGCTTCTGGAGATATAGTTCTGGATGCTGGGAGTACTGCCCGGGAAAGCTCCCCAAGGCTACTGAAGATGAGACGTGTCAGACTGTTTTCGTTAGGACAGACAATAGATGAGGATGAAGAGACACACATTTTACATCCAGGTTACAGTATGTATCCATGTCATCAACCTGACTACTAAACTTTTTCTTCGGACTGTGATTATTTTGCTAAATTGAATTTGATTATAAAAGGTCTTTTTATCAGAGTCACTATGATAATGGTGGTTTTAGTTTTAGAACTATTTTATCATTGACACAGTATCATGTGCTAGTGAAATATTTGAAAGCAATTTTCCACGATTTCTAGTGTGCTCCTTGTCTTTGCATGCCTGTGTGACTTGTTCCCTTTTTGGGATAAGTATCCCTTGTGTAAGTTTTGAAGTTGTAATGTAGCAACTAAGAGTTTTAATTAGGCACTAAGAGCTGGACAGACGTGTGCTCTACAGAGCTCTGACTGAAGTGGAGGGTTCAAATTTTGTGTCATCTTTTCTCCCTATTTTTCAAATTCCCAGCGTCCTTGAAGGTCTTCATTTTAAGAGTGTTTTTATTTTAAAAATGTTTATTATTTCCTTTTTTAGTGTTTTGAGGATTGCACATTTGAAAAATAATATGTAAATCAAAGAAGTCAAAAATAGGGACAATGTATAGAGAATATTTAACTTAATGTGGATAAGCTTGCTTGTATGAAGATTTTATTCATTTATTCTACTACCTGTTAGTGTCTAATATTGTAGTACTTTGTACTAATAAAAAGAAGTAGAACGATGTTAATGTTCCTTTTTCAGACAGTTCAGCTGGGTGGCAATGGAAAATGTAGTTTCACTTTTTTCTTTTCTTCCTTTTTGCCTTCAGCTAAAATAGTAAGGTCTTGAGCCTTTATGGTCTTGGATCCTGATGGCTCAGATGCACAGTTTTTGCCCTTTGCTATGTTCTGGCTATTTTCAGGAATTAGTGTGGCCTTGAAATTTTTTCCCTTATGTGTCTAACTGCAAAGATGGGAGATGGTGACATCCATCTGCTTGGGTAGTGAACGTACAACCTTACCTACAGAATTAAGTTTGTTGTGGTGATGGGAGAAAGGAGTTTCCTTGGAAAGACTTTATAAACCACCTTTTTTAAAGTGTCAGGTTGATTAAGGTTGGCAGGTGGGGAAAGCAGGGACAGTTTTGTTTTGTTTCTGTGTATGGCAAATTAGAACAAATTAACATTGTAATGGTATGGACTCTTGACCACTGCTTACAGAATAAGGTCTGTTAAGTCTGTTACTGCCTACATGCCTGAAAACTCTGATTGGGAGCTCATGGTGTCTGAAAGAGCGATGCTCTTATAGCCAGGTTCATGTCCTCATTTAACTTTGAATGCTGTAGAGCCCTGAAGTTTGTAGTTGGGTACCACTGGGATGTGCACAGCTTGAAATCTCCTTAGACATATCATCATTCTGCTTCTATGCTGTATTTATGGTTTCTTTATAGTTCTCACTTAAAAAAAAATAAAAATTATTTCAAACGTTGTCATTTCAGAGTAAATTGAATTGTCTTTGTGCCACGTTAAAAGAAAATGCTCCAGGCTGATGTTTGTAGACAAAACAGATGCCTTCATCTAACCTTGCTCAATGTTTTGTTGATAGTTCAAGCAAATAAGGATAATAAGCATAGAATGTACCAGTCCTACTGTTGAAGATTAATTCCCCTTTCTTGTTCATTAAGTACTTGCCAAATGGTGATTATTAGGAGTGATTTTGTGGAAATTGGTAGTGCCTGACTAATATCACTTAATAGTGTGATGTCATCATTTACGAAATGCAGACTTATAGTCTGTTCTGGGATCATGCTTTTACAATAGCAGATAGTAGCTGAATCCTCTTTAAATTATCTGCTTATTTCTATTTTTGTATCTTGGTAATGGAATGAGCTGCTCTGCTCAAATAGAGCAAAAGAACTACTGTGTTTACCAGTTGGGTATGCTGCAGGAGGCAGGTGCCAGCAAAACAGGTAATAAAACAATATAATGATTTGGAAAAAAAAATTGTAAATGTTTACTTGCTTAATGTCAGCAGGTGTGGTGTTAATGCACCACCAAATTTCATAGAATGAAGCTGTTCAGGAACTTGATAAGTTTTTGTAGCTAAGGTGATTTGTCCTGTAGATATATTTGAATTTGAATATGGATGGGTTTCTTTTTTCTTTTCTTTTTCCTTTCTGTTGGTTATTGCTGCTGTTTAGGAACATTTTTGTATTAATGAGAATTTAGATGAAGTACAGAGTCTGACAACTATTTTAAAGTATAGAAATATTTTAGAAGGTCTTAAATAAACCAAGCAACAAAAAAATCCTATTCCAGGTTTCCAAAACATAAAAGTTGGGTTTGCATATATCTCACCTAAATGATTCATGTGGAATTCCAGTGGTGAGGGTGGTTGTTGAGGGGGGGTTTTTTGTGGGATTAAAACATTTATTAGTATTGCCTTTCAAAATGCTAACTCAATTACTATATACTTTATTTTATAGCTGAAAACAAGACCTAAGAAATATACATTCTGTGACACTGTTTTTAAAGTGTGTAGCTTGTCAGAATGGTTTCAAGTATATATTATAAATCTTTTATAACTCTTTTTAGATTCATAAGGTTATTAAAACTCTAGAAAAACCCCACATCTCACTCACTTAAGTATTTGCATATGATTGTATGCGTCACAACACTGAATAGATGTTAGTAAAGAGCAGGCAGTTCTTTAGTTCTTTTGAATTTGCTGTAGCATTTTAGGAGTTCCCATGTTCTGTTTTAAAAAATTCTGTCTCAAAAAAGCTACCATCCAAACGAAATGTAGAAAGATGAGCTTGGAGGATCTGGAGAAAGTGTTTTCCTGTACCAAAAAACACATGCAAATGTGTACATGTGCAGACACATATATCAGCTATTTCATATTCTCCCTGCAAATCTGCAATAGCTGCACAAGAGGTGTTAAATTTATCAGTGATGTCAGTATTCTCATTGCTCACAGCATTCACGTTATTTCTGTGTATGAAACGTCTCCTTTTGCAAACTTTAAACCAGCTTCTCTTTAAGTGTGCCGCTGCTAGGGGAGCAGAAATAAGCTGACAGAGATGTTTGATAGTAAAGTAATGAGTAACAGATCTGTAATTGCCTCAGGGGGCAAACAGCAGGGGCTGGATACACATAAATTGCCTTTGAGCATTGAGCATTGTCCCTGTAATACCAGCAACCCTGCAGGGCATCTTCAGCCATGTGTTGTATCTCTCATCAGCCGGGTACAGCAGAGGAGGACCAGGCAGCCCAGCATCCATCTGGAATAAAAGTCACTTTCTGTACCCAAGTTCTGAGTTTCAGCTTAAGGAGGCTCGGAGGGGTTAGTGGGAGACTAAGTACCGTGGCTTCTCCCCGACCCCAGTCTCCGTTTGCTTCTCGCTTACATTCAGAGACTGCTCCATAATACTGTTTGGAATCCAGAATGTATTTACATAAAAATATCTAACCCTCGCTCCTGTTTTCTTATCACAGCAGATAGTATTGTTTTGCTTGAGTAATGCCACAGGAAATTGTTCTGTGTATATTTTTTGATAAAAAGTAATAAGGAACCTTCCCTAAGGGCCTCTGGAACCTGCTCTTGAAGCTCTTTGCAACAGAAGGTAGGGAAAGGAGATTTTAGTTATATTTTTGAGTGTGGTTTTACAAGCGGATCAAGCTAATCTAACAGTTTGCTGTCAGTGAAAAGGGCAGTCTTGCTCCCAGCTGTGCAGCTCTTCCCCATCTCGTACTGGGCACTGGTCTGGCTTTTCCCTGAGCTGATTCATTTCACAAAGCCCACAGAAAATGTTCTAATATTTTTTGGGCAGTATTTTTGAGATGAATTGGCAAGGGGAATCAACTTGCTGAGAGGGCCTTTTAGGTCAGTAGTAGGGGCAGCGGTAGATGTCTTACCATCACCCAAAGTAGCAGTCACCTTCTGGATACCCTCTGTTTTAAATATATTGATTTGTAGAAAATGAACTCTTTAATATTTTAGATCAATGGAAAGACAAGCATCTCTCCAGAGTTTTAAGTGCAGTGATGATACATTTTATTATTGCTGCTTATAAGCAGATACAACGACCATTGGGTAAATGTTTTTTTAAGTAAGGTATTTGCTTAAGATGGAGTCAATAATGAACTGAAATAATGTCCAGCAAGTCTTTTTGAAAGTCTTTTTGAAAGCAAAGGGGTTCTACCTCTGACTTGTTCATTTTGCCATTAATATAGAAAGTCAACTATAGTAAATTTAATTGTTAAAAGAAAGGTATGACTTAGTTCTAGGAGGTATCTCAAGTATTTTTGGCCCTGTTTTTTTTTGAGATCTGATTTTCAATTTTAAAAAAAATTGTATTGTGTACTTGGCTGTATGCCTAATATGCTTTTACTGTAGTAGTCTCAGGGTTTCATCTGAAGAATGAGCCTGCAGGAATTTGCAATGAATGCACTTTTTTTCCTACAGTATCTGTGGGTTGTTGGGTTTTTTGTTTGTTTTGTTTAGTGGTTTGGTTTTTTGTTTGCCAAACCTTACTCTTACCTCAACCCAAAGAGTGAAAAAATAATTATAACATAGTGCTTCTTTCAAGGTGGGTGTCAATACAACTCAAAGGTAGATCTAGAAGGGCCTTCATACAAGAGCTGCTCGTGTAATTCATTTGTTTTCCTCTGAGGTATCTTGAACAGAGCTTACAATTTTGTAAGTGATGTTGTTCACTGAATAGATTACCTCTGTATCAACATTTGCAGGATATTTTTTAATGCATCTTCTGACTTTAAGCACTTAAAAAGGTTTCCTGAGGCTTAAGTATGTTACTATAAGGTTTCGTGTGACAGCTGAACCGGTGTAATGGCTCTATGCTGCAAAAGGAGATCGTGAGCTTCCACCTGTATAGCTGTCTTGTACATTCATTTGTGATAGTCTTGGTGTATGTCTGTCCTTGGTGAGAATGTTCAACACTAAACCAAGAGGAAACCCCCCTTTCCTCCCAATAGCAATAGGCAGCAAACTGTGAGAAAGAACCAACAGCAAATTTATGAAGTGAATATCAGTAATCCTGGTGTTTGGGCTTCTTTCTGTTCTTTTTATCTTTGTCCTGCAGATCGTAGGCTGAAAAGTTAGAAGTAATGAGGAGTCCAGTTTATTAAGGGGAAAAATAACATTACAGGTGAAATTGAACAATATTTAGCTGCAAATATTCTTTAAAATGTTATCTTCAGACTAATTCTTTGAGATAATGCAGTTAAAACTTATGGGGGGGAAGGATTGTAAATAAACAAATGTCTCCTTACCTTTCCAGTCCACAGTTACTTTAAGATAGTTGGGAGAGGGACAAAATAAAGCTTTTGACTTGAACGGGAGAGAGAGAGGTGATAGTATGAGTAGAGAAAGTTTAACATAGCCAGAAAAACAAGCAAGTCTTTGGAAGATTCTGCAATAACTGATTAAGGGGAGCTGTGAAGTGCTGAAGTCAACAAAATGTGGAGAAACTCATTGCAAAAATATATATGCTGCTGTAAAACCATTCTTTCTATGCTATGATGGTAGTACAAGGACATGAAAGTATTCTTTTAAATTCTTTGTGTGTAAATTGTCCACAGGTCTTGAAAGTGATGTTTTGAGAGGGAGAGGTGGGTTTAGCATATTGTTCCTTTTTAATTCACATTGTGAATCTCTTGTGTGTAGAACAGATTTTAAAACCTACCTGTGACACTGCTGTCTCTTTTCTGTAATGTCTGGCTGTGATCCAAGGTAGAGCCTGAGTAATATATAAAATCAAAATATCAGCTTATTTTTAAGGAACCATTTTCCTTTAGGTAAAATATTGTTATCCTTTAAAGCACAGTAAAATCCATCACTAGGCTAAAAAAATCAATAACCCCTCCCCCTCAATGCTCAAGTATTTGTAAGGTCGATACAGTATTTACCAGCAGGATTAAATCAGTTGCATATGAAGATGTCATGCTAGTGACACCAGCATTTCAGGTTTGAGGTACAAAAGAATGATAATTTGAAAGTTTTGTTAGACTTTTCTCCTTTCCAACTGAAAGTGAACTGTTTATGTTTCAAATGCAAAAGTTTTAGTTTATAGGGCCTCTAAGTAGACTTAATCTCATCTAGGGGTGTTTTTTCTGTTTTTAATGAAAATGTGAGTTGTAAATGGAAGAGACAGATATGACATGACATTTTTCAGTAATTCATGATACTTTTGATGGCTGTTGGCTGCACTTGTTAGCTGTTTTATGCCTTGATTTGTAGACATCGGTATTTCAAGTTTCTCTTGTTTTAAGCTCTTCCCTAGCAGAATGATTCTTACCCTCTGAGTGCTAATTTTGTATTTCTTCTGGAAAGTATTATGAGGATCCAAACTAAGGGAAAATAATTTCAACTATTTCATCTTAATCAAGGGCTACTTTGGAAAGCCCTTCCATTTTCAGTAAATGCTATTCGTTGTGTCTCTACTTTACCACTGAATAGCCTTTAGTTGCCCTTCAAGCAAGGAAATGTCAGGAGTGCCTTCTTCATTCCATTGGGAATATGATTTCTCAATTAGTAAGCACTGTTGAAGAATACCTGAGATTTGGGAGTTAGTGTTCATGGCCTCAGTGGTTTTAGTCTGCATACATCTTCTTGCTTTCCAGCCGAGTTCTAAAAGGTCTCTGCAAGTAGAGACCCTCCCAGACAAAAGGGTTCTCAGCTTGTGCTTTAGGTTTTTGGTGTTCGTATTTACTTATATAGGAAAGATTTTGTTACGAGAAATCCAAGTGCGTTACTGATTTGAAGAGAGAGGTGAAACTTTCAGAAAGCCTCATCACTTTAGCCTTTTAAAGGGATTAAGTTCCCATCTGCAGCAGTTTTTCATGAGATGCTCTGGATGTTCAGGACATGGTGTATACCCTCACTTTATGACCTGTGCAATGCTCTTCATGTGGAGTTACTATATAAATAATAATTCCTTAGCTCAGTAGTACCAATGAGGTCTACAGTGACAAGCATCTTTGTTGGACCCTGATTGCTGGGGTGACTTTTGTTGCTGAGGCACTTCAGAGAACTTTGTACTGTGGCCTGTTTGCAGAACTTCCAGACATGGGCTTCTTGTAAAGTATTTTTTCTTTGCTCGGTTGGGGTTTTCATAAACTCTTATTTTGTAGAATGAGCAGTGTAGAACTGAGTAGTTTAATTTGCCCAGAAGTTGATTAAATTATATGATATACATTTGTAGGTAGGTTTTATGTTTAGAAAGTTAACGTTCATGTTACTGAGAGGAATGAACAGTATGCTAGTGTTCTATCAAGAAATAACATGACTGACAAATGGAGAGCAGCCAGTTACATAAACAGAAAAAGCGTAAGTGTATTCTTGATTTTAGCTGAATGTGTTTCTACCACCTGATTTCAGTTCTTCATCTTTAACTTGTAGGGACTATGGTTGAGTGATAACTGTACCTTTCCCTTTGACCTGCTCTGCCAGATGCAGGTGCATGGATGGAGAGCTCTATGTGGCGATGCAGCTGAAGCGAGGAGCTTTGTAGCTGCTGGGTGCTCTCTCCCGGTGCTGGCACAGGTAGCCCAGGCTGTTTTCTAGCCCACCAGCTGAGGCACTTCAGGGAACTGTGTGTTTGCAGAACTTCCAGACGTGTGGCCTTCTTGTAAAGCTTTAGTGTGTGTGTGTGTGTGTGTGTGTGTGTTAGGTGTTTGGTATCTAGCTGTTACAACTGCCTTTGGGTTTGTTACTTCTTGTTTTCTCGCTTCGTGTCTTTTATATTTATTTTCTCGCTTTTCTTCAGTGTAACAGCACATTTGCTGAGGATGAAGATTCAGAAATTAGATTAATGATTTCCATTAATTCTGACTTGCAAATCAATCTACCTTTTTTAATCTTATAACTGAAACATTGGGAGTGGCAATTTCAGGAGTTGAAATCTAGAGAGAAAATTACCTATCCATGCCCTGTCCCTGCTCACTTTTCTTCTCCTGCCTGTATCTGCACATTCAAAGTCCTTATACTGTGTGTACAGAACTTGCAAAGCTGATACCTATGCAGGGATTTAAGCTACGGTGCAGTAAGTTGGCAGGCTTGTGCTTGCGAGGAGGTTTAGCAGAGACCCTGGAAATCGATCCTGTTTGTATCTGTCCCATCCCCTGTCCCTTTGCCTGCTCTTGGCACTCTGGCAGAGGTGGCTGAACCAGACCTACATCCGCATTGTGCAGGGCTGTGAAGTCCTTTCATGTATGAATAGAAAGGGACTGCAGGCTGCCAGTGGCAGTTGGCTCAGGAGCAGATGTTCAAGTTTGCTTGTGGCAGAGTGAGGAAGACAGAAATTTTATCTCCTGGTGCAGGGCAAGGCAAATAAGCGGGTACCTTCAGCTACTCTGTGAGTCTAGTGGGAGTCTGCCTCCGAGAACATTTTCTACACGAGTACTATTGTACTCATGAGGCTTAACAGACTTGGGACTTCTGTGCTGAGTTTACCCCTGTAGGTAATTCACTTTAACATGTTTGTTTTCTTTTTTTGGGTTTTGGGTTTGTTTTTTCCAAGTTTTCCTGGATGAGTCCTAAACTCTTGGTGGTTTTTTTTTTTCCCTAATACTTTCTCTAAGGATAGAGTAGCTGATCCTCACATAATGCAAATATGATGTTTCCTGTAAAAGTGGCACAGACATCCAGCAGCTTGGGAGGAGCAACAAAAATAGAAACATAACTGATTTGTAGCAGTTGTCTTAAGGCCTTGTAGGGTAACAAGAGTTAAGCCTTTCCCTACTCTATCCATTTAAACACCCAGCAGCTAAGCAGGGATTTTCTGTGTAGCTCCGTAAGTGTTTCCAGGTTCTATTTAAGAGGTTGGTGAAAACTGAAGTGCTGGTTCCCCAAAACCAGTATGTAGGTATGTTAATGATGAGCACAGTAGGAAGGCTGACATAGCACAGAATCAGGCAGATCTGATCTTAAGTTATTTCAAGTTGTTCAACACAGAACCATACTGATTGGGCTTTGTTACAGCTTTAAAGTTTATTTTCTAGTCCTGGAAAGTTGAAATTGAGCACCTGAGAGGGAGTAAATCACTGAGTTCTCTAGAATTTTAACTACAGGAATGCCTGTGAAATTGAGAAATTCTGATTTCTCAGGCTCGTGAGCTACGGTAACAGCCATAGGTTTGTGTATCACTTTACCTGCCTCATTTCCTCTTGGAGAGAGGTTGGTTATATATCATCTAAGAACTGCCTGCCTGAGTTGTTTGAAATGTTTCACCTTTTTATTACCGATTCGCTTCCTTGTAATCTTATGATGTTTACTGATCTGGAAATCGGGATTTTCATGAAGAACCAGATTGAAATCTCTTTAGTCTAAGTCCTTATGAAGTTGGTAAGGTCTTTGTTAAACGGCCTTGAAAGCTTTTTGATTTTTTAGCATTTAGTTATTCTTCCCTTAAAGTTGTGGGATGTTCTTATTGTTGGGGGTTGGGGGGGGAGGGATTTCCTTTTCTTTTAAGGTAAGATTACTATTCAATCAAGATAATGTTAACTTACTGAAGAGTTAAACATTAACAGTATCCTCTTTGATCTTGCTCAAAGACTATGTTCTACAGGAAAGCTGTGCATCTTCAGTGTCCTTCTAGAACTAGCTAGAAAACTCACAGTTATAATTTACTTTAAATAGGTAATATTATTTGTAGTTCTTTGCCTGAATGCATTTTCTGTCAGTCCATATCATCCTGAAGATGAGTGTAGTAGAACTGAAAACCTCAAAGAAAGTTGTGGAAGCAACAGTGATTGCATGATTTTTACATAAAATAATACCTTTAAGCTGTGGTTTTTAAATGGAATATTTATGCTGGAATGATTAATGCAAATTACTTTGTAGAGGGATAAATAGACAAATTATATCCTGTTACCTCAGCCAGCCATCCCAGTAGAAAAGAGCAAGAACTACATTGGAGGGTTGGGGGAGGGAGGTAGTATGGTATGAATATACTCCTAGAGAAATAAAACTATTATAGAACCAGGGAACAACACTTTAAATGGAAAAAAAATGAACAAAACAAAAAAAAGGGAAATGAAGCTAAAAATCTGTAATGTTCACTATGAAACATAAATGAATGACACATAAAATCTTATTTCTTTGTCATTTAAAAGAAAATTTTAATAAGTTAAATACTGCTCTTTTAGGATTAACTTATTCAGCAGACTCTTCTGTAATGAAAGTTCCTGTATCTTTTTAACCTGTAGAGGTGAAGCTGAAACAACATTATGTGAATCATATTATGTTTTTTTGGTCTTGTATATTGGTCTTTGCCACAGGCCAGAGCTCTGGAAGTTACAGAAACATCATTATTGTTATGCACTGCACTTATTTTATATGCATTGTTCAAGATAGTTGCCAATGATGTTTCTCAGCAGCTCCAAGAGAATGGCTCAGTGCTACTTTAAAGAAAAGCTGTGCAAACAACATTTGCATACACATTTGTAGTAGACACATTGCTCCTAGTAAGCATAGTGATCCTTTTAGGAATATTTTTATTAAATTCTAAATCCTACAAATAGTGCAGAAAACAGAAGTATCCCTTTATCTACAGCACGATGGTGTCTGATCTCTTCTTCTATTGCTTGGGCCCTATAGCTGCTTATACACCCAGGGCAAAGCTTCCTTGTTGTGTGACTGTGCTTACTGTACCTGTACTGAAAATTACATCTATGAGGTTTGTGTTCTTGAAGTGCTGCAATGACTTTGCTTGTATAGGTCAAGCATGCTATGGATGGACAGTACCACAAAAGGGTGGTCTGATACTTCCAGAGCAGCTGGGCTTACTCGTGTGAATCACGTAATACGTAGGTCTGTTTGCAGCCCAAAGTCTGCAGACTTAGGTTGCTGAAGTGGCATGAGCAGTTTCCTTCAAGCCATCCTCTTTGCTTAAAAGGTTTTCAGAGCTGAGCAAAAAGCATGACGTGGGCTGGACACCTGCATTAATCATTTTAGTAGAGTGCAAACAGCTTGCATTTGCAGATTGTTTCTGCTATACCTATGGTCATATTCTTTTCAGAGTTTAACTGATATCAGTATGCTTGTTCACGTATACCTCATCTTAACTCTTCAGAAAGTACCAAAAACATAGGCTTTATAGTAGTCTTCTCCCTTTAATAGTGAAATTTATAACCAGTCCAGAATCAAAAAATAGGCAAATGTTGGGATCAGACTATGAACTACATGTTTATTGAAATTCTATAATATCCAGCTTACTAATAGAAGTATACACAAATCCTCAGTTTGAGAGGTTTTGGATTGTTTTTCTTACATAAACCAGCTTCAGATTAAAGCTATTGGCTTATAGTTAAATGCAAGTGCTTTCTTTTCCATCCTCTCTCAAGGCAGTAGAATAATAATCTTATGGAAGACTTCCCATATAAGTACTCTAGAGCGATAGGTATTTTTAGACTCTTTCACAGTGCACATACTTGTTGCTCTCAATTTTTAAACACTGTGTGCTTTCTAGTAGATTGTTTCATTTTCCTCTCTGAAAATGAGGAACTGGAAAGGAGTCCATGCTGTACACAGCATTTTTCTTACACAGTTTTAGAATACATTATGATGCTATCTTGTAACTCTACACTATGAGCTTTATTGTGCTCTTCTCAGTGAATTAGCTGTGTCTGTGCTTGGCAAGGTTCAGAGGCTCATAATCCATGGGTTTTATTTCCTGCTTCAACTGTTCATGTTTTGATTAAAAATAAAACAGAAGGTTATGTTTTAAACTTTGTACTTTATCCTGAAATCTTCTTTTTGAGTACCTGGTAGATTATTTCAATTTAAAGGCAAAACAAAATGCTGTAAGTCAGTCCAAAATTGCAGTAGTTATCTATGCCTGTTTGATTATAAAAGCATGTAAATTGTGTTGTGAGGAAGAAGAAATATTAGAATGCTTATACTGACAGATCCATTACCCCTTGTATGAAATGGACTTGTACTGGTATTTGGTGTTTTTGTTGGGGTTTTTGTTGTT
>VYZX01004418.1:3125-73087 GCA_013401335.1 Brachypteracias leptosomus | reverse complement strand
CAGGTTGTGCCCCTGTAATAGGTATGCAGAGAATCCAGTCTGGATAATTATATGTCCGCATAATTTAAGGTTAATAGTTATCATTTACTCAGTGAGGTTTCAATGAATTTTTAACAAAGGTCAGTGATGCTCAGTTTATCAAGTGGATTAGTTGTGTTCCCACCAAAAGGGTGAAGATCATAAGTAGCTCTAACACTGATTACCAGGACCCCAGGGCTTCGTTTGTCTGCTTTACTTGATATGTTTCCTGTGAGCAGTGCAACCTGAGACTTCACTTTCAGTGAATTTTCTGACATCATCCATTTTGGTGTTCTTTATTAATTTATATTACTCCGCTAATGAAGTTTCACCAAGAGCAGCTGAAATTTTCTAATTATTTTGCACCAGATTTTGATCATATTCTGCACCTGTGTAATTACCTCACATTTACTCCTTTGTAATTGAGATCATGATTTGACCCAATATGTTAATGACTTTAATATAAAAAATGATGAAACCATTTAATGAATATTTTCAAATGGGGTCACCTACTTGCTCATATGCTCAGACAAAAGGGTGTCTGATTTGTTTGATATAGGTCATCTAGGGAATGCCCACTGGCAAAGGCCAACTTCCGTGTCCCTAACTGCTGTCAGAAAGGATACTTCATAGAGAGATAATATATGAAAGACAAGAATAAGCAGGTTCTTGTTGGCAACAATGCAATCAAAATTCAACCTGGAATAGTGTTTTGGCAGCTGGAGTTTATTTCAAGCAGAATAAGGCTGCTGGAGCCCACCAGTTCATAGTAAATGACAGCGTTGGCAAAAAGCAGGAAGGATTGCCGTGGGGCATAAGGGGACATGAAACATATAGACTCTGGAGATGTACAGGTACTGGCATACCTGCTATCTGTTCCAGGTATTAAAAATGATCCATTTCTCGTGGGTAATCGTAACCATCAGTGACAGCAGCGCTGCTCGCAGGTGTATTCTGTAACCTGCCTGCTGCAGCAAAGGCTGCTGTGGGCTCCACTCGATAACAAAGTGCCAAGACAAAGGCCTTGGACCAGGAATATGCCACTTTCTTCCACCTCCAGAAGGGTAAAATAAGTTTTGAGTTCTGGTCCCTGCACTTTGGATTATTTTCTTTTTTTTTTTTTTTTAGTGACAGTTCAATATAAAAACATAAAACTACTCTGGGAAGGAAGAGGCAGAATTTAAGAACTTCCCTTTCTGTCTGAATAACCCAGTGTTACCTGTAGTTACGTTCCTTTTTGCTATTCTCCTTTTGTGCCAAGAGTATTGCACTCCAGGGAAGACAACCTCTGTTTTCAGCCCAGCTAGACCATCCACTTGTTCTAACTCCCACTAAACTGGAAAAATGAGATTAGAGGTGGTCTTTGGGGGATACAGGTGTTACATCTGCTGTCTTTTGTGTAGAACCTAATACTTAAACAGCTAGCACTTGAAGGACTTTGTTTCAAGAAAGCTTAATCTAATTATATGTGAAGATACTGAAACTGGGATGTACATGATTACCTGCTTTCAATTGAAGTAATTTGTCACCTTCTCAGTAAATAGAACAATAGTAATGAATCCTATATGGAAAAAGAGGTACCTATTCAGTTTAGGAAGGAAGGATTGTGAAGGATACTTATTAAGGAGGAAGTTTTACGTTGCAAATTTGGACTTCGGCTCCTGCTGTCAAGTTCTACTCTCGACATCAAAGTCCTCTTTCAAGTCTGCTATGACTTGCCAAGAGTCACATAAGAAAACCTTTTTCTGAACAGAGAACTGAATCGAGGATTTTTGTAGCTCCTGTTCCAAGCCTTTTCCAAAGACTGGTGGATTCTGTTGTCCTCCTGCTCTCACATGCCTCCTGATGCCCCAGAGAAAACAGAATTGTTGTGTTTTCTTCCTTTTCTTCACCTTCCGTAGTTGTTTTTGTTTTCAGACATTTCAAATTAGATTTAGTATGAGTTCACAGGCTGGTAGTTCTCAGTAAACACAATCTAGTTTCTCCAAACAAGCTCCTGCTTTTTTGCACTTTGCTACTTCCTTTTACCCTATAGCTGTGTGCTTTTTGTTATGGCTCTACAGGAATTGGTACTTTGGATAGCTCAAGAAATTAAATCAGTTGACAAATCTCAGTAGCCAGGTATGGGAAGTGTTTGGAAGGTGTCCATTAACTTAAAATCCTCCAATTTAATTGATTACTGAATGAAAAAGGGGCATGTTGGTCCATCTTTGCAAAGATTGGTGCTGAATCTCTGCTACTCTGCAAGACCCACAGGATTATTTCACAAGACATCAGTAGTTAGGGTGATCTATTCTCTGGAACCACAGGACTTGGCCCTTAACCATAACAATTTAATGAAGTCAGAAAGGAGTCTGAGGTGGATCACGGTTATCCTTGCTGGGCTGATGAGACTGGGCTGTTTCCTTTATCTTGCTTACGTCTCTCATTCCTCTTCCAGTATGTGAGGCTCTGTGATTAAATTGCAGGCTTGGGAGTCTGACAGTTTGTGTTGTATTCCCAGTTCTGCCACGGAGTTGACATAGCAGGATGTATGGCTTAGCTCATGGGTGTTTTTTCTTATAAATATATGAACATTATAATGTGTGCAATTGCATACCTAATTTATGCACATAGACATAACAGTGACCATACACATAAATGAGATATTTGCAGATGCAAATAGCTACTTATGCATATAACAGGCCAACAGAAACACACAGTTGTTGTAATTATACCCACAAACTATATGAATGAATGAACAGGCACGTTATGAAAATCAGACTGCTAGCTACACTGTTCATTTATACCATTTTTAAGACCAGATGAATATTATTAATGTTCCTATCCATGATGAGGCATAGCTTATTACCATTTGTAATGAGCTTTAAGATTATTAAATGGGAGGTGCTAAGTTCAACAATTTTTTTTTTTTATCTGTGCCTGCAGGGTTAATTTATTTCATAGTTTCTTCCCTTCGGAAGATCTTGAAAACTTACTGATTCTTGCTCGACTCACATTTGCAGAGCTTTGGGTCACAGGGGTATATGTGGGTCGTTCTCCCCCAGTCCCAAAAAGGAAAAACAGGAGCACGGAAATAAAAATGAAGTTGCTTTCTCAGTGCTTTTAAAGCCTACCCTGAGCTGTGCTCCAGCAGGCAGGATGCGGCTGGGTGCCGAGGCTGTTGGTTTGTTGTGTACCTTCATTGCCATCCCTCAGGCACTTCATGTACAGCCTCTTTGGCATGATGAAGTAGTGACGGGGCAGAAAGGGAGGACACAAGCAAGATGTAAGGAAGAACTCTTTAAAGTTCATGTTCAGGTGGCTGAAAAATCGAACATCCGGCTTGAGGTTTGTCTTTCAGGGAAGAACCAAAACCAGAGCACCCTGCCTAAGAAACCATGAAGCACTGCCAAATACTAGGTTAGATAATTGGACATGGGAGACCTGTGCACCTGAAGAAGGTGTCGATCCAGGAGATTTAAGCCATCTATTTGCTAGGCTGTATATTCTAAATAAGTACAGTTTGTGAGGCAGTACTTGCAGAATATCCCTTCTCTCAGCTAGCCCATGTACTGCTATGTCCTACCAGAGAGAGCGACTGAGAATTGGTTATGCCTCAGTTGTTTCCACCCAGCTCGTTTCTTTTGATAGATGCAATGGAAAACTAAATATCTTCTTATCAAATGTTCATTCAATAATGTAAAATTACAAACAAATGTAAAAGCAATTATCCGGGAGAAAATAAGATAGCTGAAACATAAATATTTGTTTAATACCATGAATTTTTAATCATGTATTCTCCATTCTTTCTGATTAGGGCTGTATTTCAGGATGGATGACCTTCCAGTACACCCTGCTGACTACTTAGGCTGGACCATGTGGTAGGATTTTGAGCAACTCTCTTCATGGAAATGGTGGGACAGAGGGATGTGTGCTTGGATCTTTTCCTCAGAGAAACAGGAGTTCAGTCAGGTTGCGAACACGAGAGCAAATTTTTCCCAAGACAGACAGGTCTAATGATTTCCTTAATTACTAAGATCAAGAGTACTTTATTTTACATTGAATGATTTGGAAACTTTGAGAAAATGTGGTTTTGGTTTGGATTTGAAATTTTTTTTTTAGCTGGAACTGTGCAAGTGGTAATAGTTTGCTTTTTTCATAATCAGTTTAGTTCAAGATAAATAAATACAGGCTTTCTAAACTAAGAAGTAAATATTTGAAACCTGGAAAAGATATTTTGTCTAGTTTTTTTGAACTCTTCTTTAAAGGAAAACTAACCTGAAAGCTAGTACAATAATAAATCTGTCATATGTACAGAAACCCCAGGTCATTTATTTGTAGCCTAAAAGTTGACTTTAACATATGGATCTTTTTCAATATTTAACCTTTTTTTCATTAATTAATTTTACAAGAAGATATTTAATATACAATGTATTTGTTATAAAGTATTTCAGTTGCATGGAAATCATTGAAAAGACTATTAAAATAGTTTGAATAATCTTAAATCGTATTTTAAGAAAGTTTTGAGAGCGTTTGGTTTGTCTTTACTTTCATTTCTTCGTTTTTTTTCTTAATTTTCCATGCTGTGAGTGAACCTCCGCTGTTTGCGCTATGTAAATGTAGTCTCATTGGTTTATTATCACAGATAGAATGCTGTTTCACCTAATAAAGTGGGAAGAATTACAGGGACCAGGGCATTTGCATCTTCATATTAGTTTAAAACAGGGACACTAATAAGTGTTCACTATAAATAGCACGAGAGGGAGAAGTTTTTAAAAAAAAAATTAGTAAAGATAAAGCTGAAGCAAGTAATAGGAATATGGTTCCTCAGCTAATCTCCAGGGAACAGCTCTCTCATTTAACTTTGGAATATTCAGATGAATTTTAAGTTGTGTATAACCATATCTCCACAAAACGCATCCTACTCATTGATGCTAATGGAGTCATTTAGAAGTCTGAGAATCTGAGATTCATCTGATAGCTTTATAGACTTAGTTTGACTTGAGGTTTATGACTCACATTAGAAGTTGGACAGCTACTAAAAATAAATTTGTAATCCTGTGATAGGAAATCTTCAGAAACTTAGGAGATTCAGAGAAGCTGTGCATTGGCTCTCAACTTATCTGAACTCTAGTGAATCTTGCTGGTATGGAAATCCCTGCGGAAATCTGAGAAGGTTGAGGAACTGTCTCTGATATTGTAAGCACAGAAGATGGAGAAATGTCTGCAATCCATCCTGCTGCTGACTTACTGAATGACCTTGGGTAAGTGTCCAGATGCTCAGATTAAAACTGAGCAGAAATTGATTGTCCTTCACTATCACGTTTCTTCTTTTGCAAGTTAATAGAAACCAGATAATTCGTATAACATACCACAAACTTCTATTTTGGTGGTAGGACTGAGAAGCTCAGTGCATGTTTTGTTTGAGGCATTAAAAGTCTCAAACTGGTGTCTATCATATGGTTTTGCGTAGTAGGTCCTCTGCATTCAAAAGGCCACTGAGGTTTGTTGCCATAATAACGGTGGAAAGATCAGCATTAGCAAGTTAGAATGATTAGGAGAACCACCTCTGTGCAGTATTTATTTATGTTTTAATTATCATTTAATTGGGAATTGAAGAATTGTTTAAAAAAAACAACAAACCAACCACAAACCAAAAAAAAAAAAAAACTGGATACTTTTTAGAATCTTACTATAGATTCAGTTTAGGATTCACTTTCAGTTTTATGCACATGAGCAAGTCCTTAGACTACAAGAACCAGTGTGGGGCTTTCTTGGATGAAACAAACAGAAATGCAAAAGGAAAAGAATGTTAATTGTTGTTAAAGGACCTTTTGTTGCCATATATATTGATTGGAATATTGATAATGAAGAAAGTAAGTAGGCAATATGGGTCCAATTGTTTCTTTCTGAGAGCTATTTAATTTTAAGGTTTTTGTTTTATGAGGAATCAGGAAAAAGTCTGAGTACCGGCAAGAAATAAAGAGCAGGATATGAATCCAGGAGAAATTTAGACAGAAAAGAATCTCTGACTTTGCAAGTCTCTTTTGCACCAAAAACTAAATAAACCAAAGCTGTGGATCCTAAACCCACTAAGTGTATCCTGTGAAGTTCATAAACAACTCTGTTCTGTAGCTTGAGGAAAATCTCCGGCACAAACACAAAAGTCTTGTTTATGTAATTTCGCGAGGTGATGCAATTAAGGTGAAGTGTACTTAGTCTAAAGATTACAAATACGCCTCTCTGTGTACATGACACTTTTAAAGGACTATAACAAGATGGCTTAAGTAGCAGACACAGCACCTCTTTGTCTGTATTGCAGCAATAATTGGCTTAAGAGGCAGACAATGTTAGCGAGCATTTGTCTGCGCTCCTCGGAAAACGTCTTTGGTCCTGGCAAATGTCTTTGCTCCACAATTCATTTTGCGGATATTAAGCATGGTGCCATTTGCCTACCAAATTATCATCTCCTTAAGCAGATTATGGTTTATTGCTCCAAACACCAGCATCTGAAGGGGAAGGAACATTTCCGTGACGTCATCCCAGCAGGTAGTGACATTTTGAATGCTTGATGACATTTCCTCTCGTAAATAGACAAGGGAAGTCAGTAGGTGCAGCATTGCTTTACCTTTTGTGAAATGTCACTGCGCTGAGGAAAGGGAAAGAACTCCTGTATACTATTTTATTGTTTCTGGGAAGCCAAAGGAAATTACACCAAAAGGCTCATAGAGTAAGCTATGTGTTTCTTAAGTTATCTGCCAAGGTTGCTCCCAAGAAATACCAATGTACTTCAGCTGCATGCGTTGTTAGTTCTTATAATAAATAGCTCTCTTACTTAAATTCATGCCTCTTTACACTTCTAATGCTCCTGACTTTAGCTCGTAGAAAACACATCTTTTACAACCTTACCATCTGTCCTCCAGGATTTACTTTAGAAACTTTAATCCCGTAACACCTCAAAATTTCCCCTTCCTTGTCTCTTTTCCTTGCATTCTAGCATCTGAACCGATACTTTGTTGATCGTTAGATTAATGCTGTCAATTTTGGTCCCTTCTCTTTTATTACCGTTTGATTCTCCTGGCTCTCACTTGCCTTCAGTCATCTTGCACCCTGATATTCACTGAGAAGAGTAATTTCACTGTGGTGTTCAGCCCAAGCACTTTTTCCTCTACTGTAGGCATCCTGGGACTCCTCTGGTTACAGATCACAGAAAAGGAAATACAATTATTCTCAGTATAGTCATCCACAAGAGAAAACATGTATGATCTGCACTGCTACCTTTTTCTCTGGAAAGCTGACCCCAAATAGATCTGTGAATCCCATAGAAATTTGAGTCTAATGTAAAGACATCTCAGGAATAGTTTCGTGCAGTGTTTTGTTCCTGAATGCCATCTATCTTTCCAGTCTGAGCTGCAACCAGCTGGTTTTCATCCAGCTCTCTGTTTCTGCCAGCTACTGAGAGCAGTTGGCACCATCTCTGTCTATCTCCTATGAAAAAGCAGCATAGAAAAAGATATAATCAGTATGTTAATAATAATATTTATAACCCAGGCTCATTAGATGATCATTCCCAGTAGTTTTCCATCAAAATTGAACTGAACCCACAGACTATTCTGACCTCACAGGACTTTATGCATTTGGTTATTTAAGAAATACTGAACAAATTTTGTCTTCTAAGATCAGTCTAAAGATGAGCTAACATAAAGATGAAATGCCCTACATTTGCTGTATAAACAGCAGCACACCATTGCAGCCAGGTCACCATTCTCCACCCAGTGGTCTCTAGTGGCTTGTCCAGCAGCGTTTCTGTCTCACGAGTGCTCTCTCAGAGTGTCCCAAACCTCCCTTTGCCTTCCTGAGCACCTCTTGCTGATCTTCTGCATGAGCTTTCTTGTTTTGGGCTGTTTCATCACCGTGATGCTGTTGAACGCCAGCTGGAGAGGGCAGCAATGAAATGCTCCTGTGGACATCTCTCCACTTCTCTTGCAGATAAACTCTATGACTTTACAACTAATACTTTAATTTCATGGCTTTTGTTTATATTCAGAGTTCTCCTATGCAGTTAATCAAAGGGCTACCAGCACCCTTCTCCAGTGTCCTTCCTTTCTCTGCTCAATTTCTGTGCTACCAAGTTCTCTTTTGCCAGCAGGTTATCTCTGAAGGTTTATTACTTGTTCTCAAGAGACCAGCAAAAATCTCTCCCAGTTCTCATCTCTTCCTGATCCTACAACACAGCAGGTGTTGAGCGTGATGACTTCAGAAGGTTAGTTGCTGTCTTGGTCTTCCCATTCTCTATTGACTCCAGAAAATACCTTCCTCTGTGCCCAAAGGCTAGATCCCCACCATTTTTTCTTCTGTTTTTTTGATCACTTTCTGAAAGTGGTGGCACTGGTCCATCTGCCTAAATAAAATTTGCCACGCAAGAAGTAGACCTTAGGAAATGTGTATATGTGAGTGGGGATGAGCTTTGGGCAAAAGCAGAGACGGATCTTTGATAACCATCTAGTCTTGTGAGTCTTTTTTCTGGTAATTGCATTGTGGATGGTAGAAAAGTTTTTGAGATTCCTCCACAAGAAATTGTTCCACACCACTCACAGAAGATACAGGAAATAAATCTCTGGATTGTAATATAGCACAGCTTGGGAGATTCACTGTGATTAGCACAATTTATCATCATCATGTTAGAGTGACTGTGCCATCAATATTTAAAAGGGCACAAATCATCTTCCAGAGATGTGATTCTGTGAGTAAATTTTGCACCCACTCACTGTGAGTGGGTTGCAAATATATTCACATGTTCTTCATCACAACTGAGTGGCAGCAGCGTGAATTCCTTTTAAAGGAAGCTGGGATGAAAAAAAGCTGCCTCTGAAAAAGGCAGATTAATCTCCTGGAAACTCCCCACTGGAACATTGTAACATTAAGTGGCAGTTTCCCCTGATCCAGGTAATTTATTCATGAAACTTATGGAGGTTAATCAAAAGTTCATATAATTGTAATAAACAGAATACATAATGGACTAATCATGCAATTCAAGGCATTTTGTAATTTATTTGAAATATCAGATAAAAATAACTAAGAGGTGTGCCAGGAAGCCAGCAAATAATTTGGAAACTGATGAGCTTGGCATACCTGCTGAACTATGAATAGATAACGTGGTGTCTAAAAGTATATAGATAAATATAATAAAGTAGCGAGTATTCCACAAGCTTATATTTTTTTGCAAAGCTTTAAAATTGATTCTAAAACTCACATTGCCACCTCTTGTACAATCTGGTTTTCAGTTCAGCCCTTCAGCAGGGACTCTCTGAGGAGTCCTCAGGTTGGGACGTGGGAGGTCTAAGGAAAAGGGGCTCTATTTGCCCCTTCTAAAGATAAAGCAAGCATATTAATCAGATGGCATTCACAGTGTATTACTATAACCAATTTATTCTTGCTTTAAAAATAAAATTAGACAGGGGGAATGTGACTTTTGGATGTAAAAGCACGTTTGTTGAAAAACCATTTTGATTTTGGCTCTTCTTGGAGTAGAAAATAAGCTTGTGCATTAATGGCTGTTTATTCTGCCTCTGTGGTAAATGCAGATGAGGGTCTAGGGCTGTATCCACCTTACCAAGTGCACGCAGAGCAGCCAAAGGTGAATACAGATCAGCTGCACCAGTGTACCAGATATATGGACACAAAATAGGCATTCGTTTGTATTTGCTTTTTCTTTTCCTGAGAAGGATTTGTTAAAGATTAATAAGGACAGAAACTCTGCTATAAAAACACTTTCAGGTTCAGGGTTCAGTGTAAGGTGGCTTGTGGTTGTAGGTTTTTTTAATGAAAGGGCAGAAAAAAATTATATATTGTATGTGCAAATATATAGATATACAATGCATGTATTTTCTCATAAATACATAGAATAGGTACCTATAGATATAAAATATCTATGAAATAGATATGTGTGCATCTGTATGAATGTATACTGAGTACTGATAGGTGACTGAACACTGGCATGGGTTGCCTGGAGAAGCTGTGGAGTCTCCATCGCTGGAGATGTTCAAAAGCCATCTGGGAATGGTTCTGGGTGGCCTGGTCTGGGTCATCACCCTGCTCTTGAGCAGGGGGACTGGACAAGGTGATCTTCATAGATTCCTTCCAATCTCAACCGTTCTATGATCCTGTGAAATTCTCATATATTCTTTACTGGGGGAAATACAGTGTTTAAAAAGGTCTTCTCTGTTTTTGTTATACCACAAAAGTAATTTTATACTTGGCCTCTTGATAATTATTTGATTTGAAACAAAAGTTCTTCATTTTGCGCAAAACTTTGTATGGCTGGGCACTGAAAATCAAGACACATAAAAATTAGATAGTCTGATATGCTGCAGACAAAAACATGTTTTCTAAATAATAGAATGTCTGAAATAAAATGGCCAGTTCTAAAAACAAAAACCCAAGCAAATGGTGTCAGCTACAAAGAAGGTGAGGAGATATAATCCAATTCCCTGAAAAATCGCAATTTTCCTAGGGTACAAAGTTGAACAGCCTAATAAGGAGATCATACAAAAAGAAATATTAAACATTTCACAGGAAGGCACTTTTCAGACCTTGGTTGGAAGACTTTCAACTCAACGGTTGCTTTAATCAGTTTAGTCAATTATATTCAGGAGAATCACTTCAAAAGCACAAGAAAATTTCATGTTATGCCTTGTAAGTGATGAATAGCTTCTAGACTCTGTTCCCTTCTTTAAACCCATACAAAAAAGATGAAAAGATTAGCACTTCCCATAGCACCTTCACTCTTCAGGATTGCCTTGAAAGCTGTGAGTAAAGCACGGTAGATTTTAAAACTAAAGAGGCTATTGTGCAGAAATTAATTGATGGCCTTGTTTTGACTATGTGATTGCAGCAGAAGTAATGAGTAGAGACCTTGTTTCAGCATTTTGCTTTCCAGCACCTGGCAGAAAACTCGATGAGCTGAATCCTAGCAGGTAAATTCTTTTTTTGGAAACAGGCAGGCTTTTTGAAGCAAGCGGGTAAACTCTTCTCTCAGGCGATCTTTTTTTCTTTCTAATAGGCACTTTTCCTTTCAGGCAATCAAATCTTTTTCCACTCTGTACACAAGCTCCTTCCTTTCAGGCAGGTAAACTTTTTCCTCCTCCCTTATTTCCCCCTGGTAAGCAAACATAACCTAAAAGAAAAGGACAGATTAAAGCTGTTTGCCCATAAAACTCTGCTGCCTTCCTATACTAGGAATTTGTCTTGTGACCTACTTCCTTAACACTGTTTGCTATTGAGCAGGGACAAAACCCAAATGTCATTTCATGACATAATCCACTGTCAAAATTGGCACTAGCCAGCAGGCCTGCTGGTGGTCACTCACAGATAACAACTGTGGAGCAGGCAAAGCAAATGAATTTTTTCCACGGAATATGGTAAGTCAGGGTTGAAGAGTATTGGGAAGGAAGGGTGGGAGAACTTGTGCTGCCTCTGTCATGTCTCATATATTTTTGAAACTTAAGTTTCCAGTACTTGTCAATGACTTGTCAAGCTGGCATTCTTCAAAAACATGCCGTTAATTGGTGTCACATAAACATGCTATGTGTACTTTTTACAGTACCAGTAATGGGTTTATTACTTCTCCATTGCCAATATTAATAAGCACATACATACTGGCTTTGTAAGGTGATACTCTTAAGTGCAGTTAAGTTTTCTGAGTATTAAGTAATGCTTTGGAACCCTCATGTTTTAAAAAATTGCAATATTTAAGTATTTAAATTTGGAATTCTGAAAATAACATTCCTTTTGTAGACGAATATTCACCTTTTGACTGAGACCATGATTTATAGGATTATTCTTTCCAGAGTCTTAAAAACATACAACTTTCTGTTTATAAAATACGTTGTACAGTAACAGTAAATAAAAATCCCTCCCAATATTGTGCCAAGCAAGAGCTCTTTGCAATATCAAAAGCTTTGCAGGCTTATTTTGCAAGACTTTATTCTAAATCATACCAGGACAGTATGGAAAGATGCCTGTGTGTTAAGGAGCCCTGGAAGAAGGCTTGGTTAAGATGCTTAAGTTGACATCCATAGCAAGAGTCTAGAAATTAGATGCAAATGGCTGAACTCAGTTTTGAAACCTGTGTCACTCGGGGTGAAATCCTCTATTCATTAAAGTTTTGCATTTTAATGGGAGAAAGAAGACAACATATTTTTTTAACTCATAAATGTTGTTTTCTCGGCATTTGAAGTACTCTTTAGACTATGTATTAACATTTGTTCCTGAAAGCTGCTTTTTCTACAGAACGTGTAAATGCTTCCGATTTCACAGGCACAACCAGCCAAACACAGCTATTCCCTCAACAGGAGATACATGCCCTGTCTCATCTGCACACGTTGATAGATGTCACTTAGCATCACGTCTCCATTTTCACATTCGCACAAAAAGAGCACAAAACTTAATTTGCTTTTTGGCTTCCTCAACTGGCATCTTCTTTGCAGCTATGCACCTCATCTTATTAATACTGCAGCCTGCCTGATTTAACATGCAAGGTGTCTGCAGGATGCCTGCCCACGCTGAGCAGGTGGGAGAGGTGCCAGACCCGATGGACATGATTGGGTTTGTGCAGGATGTCATGATGATCATCTCTGCGGTGCTACAGAGGACGGGGAGGCAGTCATGTAAGGGCCCTGGGTAACTTGTTGGTTGTCAGCAGCACAGCAGAAGATATTCCCTGTACCTTTGAACGCATGGAAGATGTAATACATTTCCTGAAGAATACCATCCATATTTAATTGAGCTCCTTGCCCAGTGAGTGCAACATGTCATATTGACTCTTACTCAGTGCCTTTACACAAATCTCGGATGTTAGTTCTGTTTTTTCCTTTGCATTTTACCCTCGTGCAGTACTGCCTATTGCTTTTAGTCATTTGCTGCAATATTTGCTGTGGATGCCACAGTTGAAAATAAACAACGTTATGGTTTTTGCAGATGTTAGCTAATGTCTCATGTGGGCCTGGTACCTGGAGATAATTACACCTTTTAGTAGATATACGCTGCCCATTTTATTTCACGTCACCTGGGGAATAATTATTTGCTACCTACCTGCCTTTTCATACTGTTTTATCAACTATTTCTTTTATTTATGTACAATGGAACTGTTGGGACCAGTAACTTTTATTTCCTCCATTTATCAAAATATTTAACTAGCATACTCCAAGGTGAATCGTCATTAAATAATGGTTCAGGGCACTGCTGAGGTTAAGCCTAAATCATTATAGTTGTTTCTCTTGCTCCAGCCCCCCCTAGATCTCCCTTCTGGCAGTGCAAAAACCTTGACAGCTATGGGCTTAGGTCACACCATTTAGTATCAAGGAACTGTCAGATCTTGTTTTCTTTTTCCTGTTCTGCTCATTAGTCAGAGCAGATTCTTTGCTGCAGCAGGTCTACATACAGCATCCTAACCCAGTGCATCCTCAGGAGTGTGATTCCTGGATGATCCACCATACGGGGTGAAAATATCAGTGTTCTGTCACACTAAACCAACTGTAACATCTTCCTGCATTCACTTACACAGCCTGGCAGCTTTGCAAGTGGCCATGTTAAAGAAGCAGCTTTCAATTCCTCTTTTAGCTTGGTTTAGTTTTTGCTAATGTACATGGAGGAATTTGGGTTTTTCCCCAACCTGAATATGCATGTAGCAGTGCTCTCAGTGGATGGCCAATATTTGACAGTGTGTTGTTTGTGGATGGCTAAAATGAGTCAAAGGCTCATCCATAATTTAAAGGTAAACTGAGAGAATTTCAGCTAGAGAAAACCATTTTTTCTATTTCCTTCCTAATCTATTTGTAAAATATATGTAGCATTGAACTACTGTGTTTTATTGTGATTTAATGGAGTTGCCAGATATTAAAAACACTGCATTAAGTTGCCAAAATGTGTCATTCTTCCACAGAGAAAAGTACACACCTGTTACATTTTTATTTGTGTTTTATAAAACACTAAACAAATTTTTGGGCTGTAGGTAGGTGGATATATTTTGCATACAGAAATACTGCTGAGAGAGCACTGTAGCTCAAAATCAAGCACAGACATGCTAGGAAATACGAATCTAAAATCTGCTTATTCAGAGTACGTTCAAAATCAGCCCCTGATGCACCTTAATTGTGGGGGTGTGAATGCAAGGCACTGTTTCTCCTCTTGACCCTTAATTTATTCAGAATACCAAATGGACTACAGAAAACTGAGTATAGCATAGGAAACATGCACAGCTGCCCACTAGTTTGTGTCTCCTCCTGAGTCTTCCCAATCCTGCTCTATGGCACTGCTCCCTAAGGCTCAGGACATGCTTATTCCAGCTTTCCTTCATCTTTCACACCCTGGGCAGATGTTCAGGATGTGGTGGTGGACCTCTGGCAACTCTCAACATTGCTTGGGAGGACTTAAATGTGCTTGTCCAGAGCTGGCAGTCATCATCACCTTTACTCTCCCTTTTGTTCATCCTATCACAACTTGGGCCAGAATGCTCCAAAGACATCACTTGTTTTTATCATTATAGTTCTCCTGTAAGGAAGGGCCTCCCCATTTTATGGGTGAGGAACTTAGGCTAGTAACTTTAATAGCACAACAGTTCATTTTAGGGTTGCAAGTTGAATCTTCCTCTTTTTCATAGTTTTATTTTATTATATTTCGTTAATTTTTGTAATACTTGGAGCTGCTAATCATACCTCCTGATGAGCATCTAGGATCAAATGAATACCCTGTTAGTGATCATTATGAAAATATGGCTTAGTAAAATGTGAATTCAAGGGGAAATGATAGGGCAAGAGAAAACAGCCTCAAATTGTGACAGAGGAGGTTTAGATTGGGTATTAGTAAAAATGTCTTGACAGAAAGGGTGGTTAAACAATGGAACAGGCAGCCCAGGGAAGTGGTGAAGTCACCATCCCTGGAGGTATCTAAAAGACCTATAGGTGTGGTGCTGAGGGACATGGTTTAGTGGTGACCTAGCAGTGGTTGGTTAACCGTTGGACTCAATGATCTTGATGGTCTCTTCCAACCAAAACAATTCTATGATTCTTTAATCTGCTTAGAGAACCACAGTCTTGTCTTGTTGCTCACTTCTTTGTTAAACACATCGGGGTACACGTGCATGGCCATAAACGCTGCAGTTCAGTGACTCTGTTAACCTCAACTTGTGCCCCGACCAACCAAAAAGTGGTGCAAAATAAAAATCTCACTGCCTAAAAGCATTCCCCAGGTATGAGGAACTACCTGCCATGAATGCAGTTACACAGACTGTTTTTCTTCTGTATTTCCCCATTGTTTGTCAAGCAGGAGTCATTTTACAATGCGCTGTGCTAATCCTGAGGTAGCAGATAAAGAACCAAAGTTACAACGCTGCCTTGAACAGGCTGCGCTTTCTGCTGACCAGAATTGATGCTCAGTGCAGGAAGCTCTTGATCTACAGTTCCTGTTGCAGTATGGAGCTGGTAAGATGCACCAGCACTGTATTTCTAAAAATACCATTTTGTTTTTAAAGTCACTGAAAATGATTCTGATAATAGCCACACAGTTACATATAGGACAGGGCTAAGGAAGAAAATGGGATTTGAAATGTATACTATGTGGTAAATGTATTTTGTAAGGAGAGATAAATGCCTCAAAATTGAAACTACATATTCTAAAAAATAATAATAATAGGATATTGTTTCAAAAATAGTGCTTTCCAGTAATTTATAGTAGACAGCTATTACAATAATCTGTTTTTGCTCTAGTAGCAACAAAATCGTATGCCTATTTTTTCCTATTCCTCAATATAATATATAAATAATGTTTTGTTTCCATTTATTTTAAAGCATCTGAGGTGAGATTCATGTCCTCAGGTTTAAGCTGTCTACAGAGGCCCCTTCAGAGCAAACAGGGAAAACGAAGCGGTTCCGTAACATGATTCATCTTATCCTGAGGAAAGTGCCTGAAGTAGGTCAGATGAATCACCTCGGCAAAGTGACTCCAGCCCTCCCTTAACTGCACAGGCAGCAAGCTCAGCAAAGGTGTAGACATCTACTGTGTTGTCATCTAAAATCAGTAAGATAAATCCTACTCTTAGTGTCTGTGTATCTGTGGGGTTTTAGGATATTTTTTTCTTTGAAGTTGCTGTTCGCTGCATCTAAATGATATACAACTGGGAAGAGGAATCACAGGAAGATGTTGTCTAGGATATCAAAGTGGCCTCAAATATCCTTTTGTATAAACACCAGCACTACATTAAATTGCTTTTGATCACAGCATGATACATATGAAGAAATGATAAAATCCAAGTGCTTGCATACTTCGGGAAAAAGAGGGAAAGATGAAGGGAGAAGAGGAAAGCTACGTAGTCAGGGCTTACTTTTCATTTTTTTCAGAATCTGTGCTAATCCATAGCTGCAGGTGGGCTGCCTGGCCCTGGAAAGTTCCCATACAAATCTACAGATGTCCACAAATAATCAAAGGCCAGACTTAAAAAGCAAGCTGGTGAGTTTAAAGCCATCAGTGATCCATTCAGCATTTGTGCAGGAACTGTATTTGATATAATGGTAATGCCATCACTGGCAAGTCCATTGAATCTACTTTGCTCACCTCTTCTCCCATGCTCCTGTTGATAGACATCTGTGGTTTGGTGGGAGTACTGATATTAATTAAAAAGTAAAAATGAAAAATACTCTAGGCTTGATTGAATCAAGTCTTTGATATACACATGAAAAGCTTGTGTATATTCTTACAAATGATTGGCTCCACATAAAGCAATGCTGGTTCAACATGTAATTTATTTTTTTTTTCCCCATAAGTATCTGAAACTCTTGTTTCTGATGCTGATCTGCTAAATTGCAAAGTGTCATTGAAATGAAAGTGGTCATAGGATTAGCCCCTAGTACTGCAGGGGTGATTGTGAACTGTTTCAGGCTAACCTATTTTGAGAAATTATCATTGAAAGAAGAAACACAGTGACCTTTAAAATTGCTTTCTGACTCTAATAATCCCAAAGATCAATGAACTTCAAACTAACATGCTCCATATCTTGAAACATCCTTTTAAGATTTCAAATAATGTTTTTATTATAGGGAAAAAAAACCCCAAACCTATAAACAAGAGGGTGGCAATTCCAGGCAGCAGGTAGTGATCATGGGCAGCAAATCTTCGGAGAAATTAAGTTTTTTAGGGTGCAGGATCCTAAACTGAGCTGCAGAGCAAATACAGTTATTACCAAGTGGCCAAGTGAAGTGTAACAGATATGCAGAGAGCAGTGCAGACTGACACATGCTGCAAAGGGATTTAGCAACATAATATGTACTGAGTCACCCTTGGAGCCTGAAATTAAAATGTGCATGCAAGGTCCATAAGAATGTCATTTTTTTTCCCCCTATGATTCCTTTCTAAGAAAAAAGGAATTTTTTCCTGACTGTTGGCCATAAATTACATCTACAGCTTAGAGTAACTCTTCAGCAACACCTTTAGAATAAAAAAAAGCATGCTTGCATTTACTTACACTTTCAAGTGTTCATCAAAGAGTCATTTTAGGGAGATATTCACCTTCATCAAAGGTAGCAGAAAGGATAGTTAGTTCTATGAAAGCTTTTCAACTAAACAGGCCATTCCTTCTCCTCCTAAATAAGGTAACTACATCACACATCTGAACGTTAGCCTTTCTCAAGAAGATCAGCAGTCTGTCCCCAGGCTCCCTTCCAGTGCTTGTGGCACCAGTTGAAAGACACAGGGTCATTCTTTTGAAATTTAGCAGTTTATGTAACTGTATAAAGGGACTAACATGAAATCAATAATTTTTAATTATGAAAAAGATAACTGTGAATCTGCTGCTTTTATGCAATGTTACATTCAAAATGTTTGTGGTAAGTATGGCCAAGATTTTATGGATAGTATAATTGAAATCATAAGAATCTAATTATTAGTCCAGAAAAAGACATAATAATAATGCAGTTAGGATTTTTGCATGCACGTTTCTTGATTTCTCACCCTTTTTGTGATGCTATGCTCCCCCCTTCCCTAGCTCCTTGAGGCCCTAAGGCCAGAGGTTTCCCACTGGTGCTGGCAGTGGGGGTGTTGTGTCGAGCTGGCAGCGTCTGGAGGGGAGGAATACCAAGTTGTTCATGCCAATGGTTTCTTCTTCCACCCTCCAGAATCCTCTCAGGGTCATTTTAATGTGTTTGCTAATGTGCTATTACATCTTCTTCTTTCTTCATTGGTCTGCAGCTCAGTGTAACAGTTGAATTTCTATATATATTGCCTTGTACTTTGTTAGATAATAGTTCTTTGTTCTCTTTGTTGCCTCTAAAGGCAGATTTGTCCAGCTCAGGTCTGCATTTCTTTAACTGACCACGGATGAGTTGTTCATAGGTGTGCGGTCTCTGCCCCTGTGCCTCATCTCTATCCTATACTCCTCTGCACCACGTCCTGTGTCTCCACATCCCCAGGCTGCCACAGTCCTACCAGACCTGTGCTTCTTTGCACTGCCTTGTTTTGTTAGAGCTGTAAGTATCCCATGCTGTGCAGAGTAACTGCTTGTTGCTCTGCAGTGTGCTACAACCTCTGGCTGTACCACGCAAAGATAAACAAAAGTAAAATGCGCATAGGCACCCAGTCAGTTAGAGAAATTGCTATTCCGGCTCAACCAAGTACAGCCAAGCTGCAGCAGGTCAAGAGAAGTTCAGACAGAGCAGATCTGACAAGGCTTAGTCCTGAGGCCTTGCAAATTCAGTACAAAACTTATGGCCTGGTTCTAACTACAGCATCACTGCAGGGCTGCAGCAGTGGCTACAGCACCATGGTACCTTACTTACTGTTGTTAAAATGGTTTTTGTTACAGTGTCATTTTAAAATTAATTTTACCACTGAGTGGTATCTGAGATGCTATAAAATATATGTACCATAGAAAATAATTAACGTGTCTTCATGCTTTGATCATTTAATTTTGTCAAAATAGACATGATCAAAGCAACCTCTCTAGTTGGGGGGTGGCTTTACATTTTAGTAAAGAACTTGGGTGGGCACGTATTTCTTAGTTATTCTTAAAGTCACTAAGAATGTGTATTAAAGCTAAGTCAGTCATAAATTTAGATTTACTAAACAAAAGTAGCATGATCTTCAGAGTCTAAGTACAGGCTGTTCTGTGATACCCTGTCTCAGTGTCTTAGGTGACTCTGGGCTTGTTTTGTCATGACCAACAACTGTATTCCCTGTTGTGGGTCATGACTTGACCATTAATGGTAGTATTCCCGTTCAGAGGTTATGCAAATCTCAAAGTAATTGCTTTTGCAATTACTCTTGGGCTACTCTGAAATATTAATCTGGGTTTTCCAAGAAGAAAATCCAAGTCATTTTCAAGTGGGCAGTGGATTCAGGGCTGAAGATAAACAACTACTGAAGCTAATTAATGACAATGAATTTTAATTTGATGCTTTTACAAGGATTTAATATTAAAAAAACATGGAAAACTGTGTAGATATATTGGTCAGCAAATCCCCAACTTTCTTACAAATGCAATGCAGCTAGTATTTACACTTTTTCAACCTGCTATCATTTAGTAAGGTGATGTACATTTTATAAAGTCATTTGTATTTTCCAGCTGAGTTACCTGTGTCTGCTTATGTTCCTATCCATGGATTGCGTACTCTGCTTATTATAGATGGACAGGCACCCTCCTGTATCTTCAATAGGTTGTCTTAAAAATGGTGGCAACCTTATCTGTGCATAAGGAGGAGATTATGACCCGGCTGTCACGTACCCATAGAAATTGTCTGTCTTACCCTTTCTGTGTCAAGAGACTTTTGGCAGGAACATAATATTCCCTTCAAAATCAGTTTGTTCCTTTGCCTTTTTTTTCCCGTATATTCCATTTATCTGATTCTCTTTTCTCCAAACAGTCTTCAGCCCCGCAGACTGATTAGATCCTAATTCTTTTGGCATGCTGTCAACTTCTCCTAGTCAGAATAACTATTAGGCCTTTGCTTTTGCTACTCCTCTGCAATTTTGTTTCCCTTTCTGTGCTTCATGTCTTTTCTTTGTGATTTTCACCTATTTTGCCTGAAGCTGTCTTCTGACAATATGTTACCACCTCTCTCTGTGGATTTGTTCTTTGCCTGCCCAAGTAATTTATTTATGTGTTAGCTTCCTCTTCACCATTATCCAGGCTGTTTGACTTTCTGTGTATTGCTTTTCATACTGCCTCAAATCCCTAATAAGTTATTAACAATTTGAACCAGGAGGACTCTTGTAGTTTTTAATGCAACAACTTAATCATGCTGACGGGGTGTTTTTAAATGACTGAAATTCCTTGTGCGCACGCACTGAGATAACACCTCATATGTGCCTGTAACAGCTGTGGAATTGAACATAGACTTCAGTAAGATTTATTTTTTTTCCCTTGGCAGTTAAATGACATATTTAGATTACATGCCAAACTGAATAAAAATCAGTCCTTAGATTATTGTGTTCTTTTCTTATATTTTCATTATATGTCTTGGAAGGGGGGGAAACATGAAACAAATCAGGGAAAAACATAAGACATTCTGTTCAATTGAAACAACCCTTCAAAGCCTGGTACTTGGATGTGACAGAAATTTCATCCCATGGCTTATTCCTAAACCCCAGAAATAAATGGAGAATCATATACAATTCAGGATAGGGTTTCTGTTCCTTTTCATTACTACTTCTGCAGAAAGAAAGTGTGATGAAGGCAGACAGTAGAAATTCAACAGCAGAAAGATCAAAACAACCCTATCTTTGTTCCCCCTGCACCTTGCAGGAAACTAAAATGCTAACGTGTTGGATGGAATTGCTTGCTGACATACGTAAAACGTTGATGGCATGCTAATGTTTTCCTGGAAAACTGGTGGGCACTGAATTTCTTAAGACTTCTTGTAACCATAAATTCTACTTACTAGCTGTCATCTGTGGAGGGTTTTTGGTTTTGTTTTTGTTCTGTGGGGGCGGTGGTGGTGTGTTGTTTTGGGTTTTTTCTTAATTTTTGGCTGGAGCCTGATTTCACGTATGCTACCTTTCTAGTAAAAACCATCTAAGTAGCCACACATGGGACCAGAAGTTCAAACAATATTAGTGAGTTTTGTGTGGGCTTTTTCCAGCTTACCCATAAAATGATTCCTCTGGGCAAGATACTCTGTTTTCAATCTTGGTAAGGAAAATGAACAAAAAAGTAATTTTATCTTTCTGTATTTTGTTTTCCCTCTGTGGAATAGGTCTGGAAAGACAAGGAAGGCTTGACCCTGAGGCAGACGCTGGCCCAAAGTTGTAGATCATGAGACCAGACTCCTTAGAAGGCTACTACCTGAAGCAGGCCAGGAATGTTTCCCACAGTTTTGTGAAAAGCATTTTTTATGAATACTCTGTGAATGTTTTTCTGCCATATTGACCTCACTGATCAGGTTTTGAAAGATTATGTCTACATTTGCTGCATAAAGGGATGGAGATAACTTTCCATCTCCCTTCTGGGGGAATCTCTGTAGTTATCTGAACAGCAGGAGTAGCAGCCAAGTGCCCAGCCTTTCATCTTCGAGTCTCCAGAGAGTCTTGACCATTTGTCTTGAATATAGACTTCACTAAATCAGCTATATTTTTGTCACATGCAGGCTGGGCCCTAATGTACTTTCTGCAGAGCTTATTGCATGGTGAACGTTAAATTAGAACTCTATAAACTTAATTTGCTTCCAGTGTTTCATTTGCTTCCAAGTGCAATTCTTGATATTGATTTTAACTTATATTTAACTTTTATGGTGGTAGTCACGCGTACTTAAGAAGCTGCTACTTCCTCACTGCTGTGAAACCTGACCTGAGTATTAGATTTTAGCCATCAGAGACAGCAGTATTCCTTTTCTGTGGAAGATTACATAAAGTATTAACCTACTAGAAGCCATATTTAAAAGATTTCAAGACATTCTATGTAGCCTGTCTTCTGGTGTTTACATAGTGGGATAGGAAAACATCTGTAGAATGGCAGCCATTACTAGTCTGATCTAAAATTTATTTATTTACTCTTTTTTCAAACTTAGTATTCTTGAAAAATGTCTTTTAATACATTTTCTCACAAATACATATGTATTTTGCAACACATGAGACGTCAGGCAAAATCCAGCACTGTTTTCTGTTCATTCTCAGTCCTTGCTCCTCCTGATGACAGTGTCAAGAGAACAATTGTAATGAGGTCTGCAAGTACTCTTTAATGATTGTCATCCATGGGCTTTACTGTCTCTAAAAAATTTTGGGAATTTCTTCCTATTGCAAGTGTTTATGCTTTGGTTTTCCTCATAATCTTTTGCAAGATCTAAAGTTAACATTATACAGACATAGTCTGATTTTGATAGGATCACTTGTGGTTAGTTTGTACATAGCTGACTCCACTCAGTGACATTTTTGTGTAATTTTCCTTCCTCAGGCTAAAATCTAAATTTCTATTTTTAGTATGCAGTCCACAGGATGACCTTTAGGTGCCACCTGATGTTGAGCTTCAGCTCCAGCAGAAGAACACAGTGCATAAAGGGTGCAGACTCCTTTTGACTTTCTGGACCACAAGAAAGGATCCAGTAACTCATGAGTCAGGTATAACGTACAGATGTGGCAGATATGTGATATCCTCATGCGTGGAATAAGAGCAGTCATTCTTCAGTCAGTCATGCGTACATGCTGTCAGCCAAGAAGTCCCAGTTTTTTTATTTTGAACGTTCCTAGGGTTTTGTGAGATGTATGACTCTGATGAGAACAGTCAGACCTTCAGATTCCCTGGTAGTTGAATTTTGAAATGATGTATGTACTTCAGATGAAGGTATTACCAAATGGTAAATGTTTTACATTTTTTCATTAATTTTCAATGTCAGAAGTGTTAGACCTATTGTCATATAGCACAGTTTGGCTTAAAATGACATAAGGAAGGAAACCTGAACACAGAAAGAGAGTGAAATACAGTTATGATTTAAAGATTAATAAGTAAGTCACTAGTGAGATTTTCATGACAAAAGAGGTGAAAAAGCTTTCCACTAGAGAAAGCTGATATTGAATAAATGTGGGTAAATACAGAAATCCTGGAAGAGACCCAGTTTGGAGAAAAATAACCAAAATATTAAAGTTAATATATTTTTCTGTAGAATGTTACGAAATTGTTGTAGCCATAAATTATCAACAGAGTGATTCTGTGATTCCTTCAAAAGCAGTTCTGCAACCTGCCATCCTTCAGGCTGCCAGGAAAAGTGTGGGAGGAAGGCCAGAAAACCGCCCTCTGCCAGAAAACCTACCCTGTCTTAACATTACTGATTAAAATTATATATTCCTTAGGCAATTTTTTAAAATTTCTGTAAGTCAGCATTTTGAAGGAAAATCTTTCTTTCATTAGAAATTGTTCAGCTAACATATGCTACTGTAGTAGTGGTTGATTTGTGGGAGGCAGGAGGATCTCCAGCTGAGTAATATCTTCTCCTTTCCAGAAACCCATGGAGACTGCAGAGGAGTGTCCCCACCCATTGCAGTGACCTTTCTTAATTTGTACTAACTGATAAGATTTTTAGCATGTGGCTGCATGAAACGTAGTAAGTAGAAATGAAAAGCATATTCAATACTTAATAATGTTAAGACAGCCAGTACTTCATCAGAACAAACACCCGGCTCTCACAAGACGACTAAAGCCTTTATAGAAAAAGCAGCAGAGAGAAAATGTAATTAAAACTCTATAACAGCTTCTTTTCTGACAATGTTTCCAGTTTTCTGCAACTTGGACATTTTCTGTCTTTATTCTCTTCTCAAAATTACTTTTTTATTATGGTAAGCATTAAATAGTGATAAGGGATTGAAATTTGCTAATAAAGGGAATTAATAGAGTAATGGTAAAAATAACGAAGTAATAGGAAGACATAAAAGTACATAAAATACCAGAACATTGTTTTGCAGAATGCTGTGCTGTTTTTTCTCCTGCTTCTAAGACCTTTGTGTTTTTCTTAATGTTCTTGTAACCAACGAATTACTTCTTTCCAAATGTCTGGACACATTTTCAGTTGCTGCAAATCAACGTAGTTAGTGATGTTAATCCAGTTTTTCACCACCATGAGCATCTTTCGAAAATAAATACCAAGCATAGATTAGAAAACCAAACTGCTGATTTTGTATGAAGTAGCAACATCTTTGTTGCCACCTACCCAGCAGACACAGATTTTTAAATTTGGGATTTTCCTATAAAGTGATATGCTGAGATTCTTATCCAGGCAATAAACCCAAGCAAATAAATTCTGCAAAACAAGACTCCTGAAGCACACTAAAGCAATTTTTTTGAATGTGCCTCTCATTAGCTAATCAAGAGATAGTTGCAATACTGCAAACTATTACATGGGGATAAATGGTTTATAAATCAAGATAACCCTTTGGGGATTCAAGCCTTGCCTGAAAAATTATGATTATGCCATGTCAGGGAAAGCACTTGCCAAAACATCAGCTGAAGGGAGAGGCTCCAGCTCATTTTAACTGTAGCTGCTGGATGCTCTAGCGACTCCTGAATGAAAGCAAGCTGTAAGTGATCATCTCAGTCAATGGGTGGATTTCTCCTGCTACGTACAAGCCATGTAGCTAGGAGGGCTGGTAGAAGAGCCTCAAGTGTGGTAGAGCTGAGTATAAATGCACAAATATGAGAAAAAGGTAGAAAAATAAACAAGTTCTGGTAAAACGGACAATTCTCTGCACATAATTGAAAGAATACTTTTATGACAATTTCTAATGAAACATCTTTAAAACAGGTCTGGTTAAATTCTTATCTACCAGGAGTGACAGTACACCAAAAGGTGTGCTGGTCTGAGGAGACTGTCATTTTGGGCTGGTGTTCCACCTCATTTCTACCTGCTACTACTCCTTTTACTTTTTTGTCAAATTACTTAAGCTGATAGTACACATCAAATACCAAATAGGTGTTCTGTGACTGAGAAGACACTGAGAAGACAGTGTTTTTCTACTGGCAAGTTGTCTATTAGAGAGGTAGGTCACACTTAGAAGTTTGAGGATTTCTAGTTTGTATTGTGGTGTGAGAGGCTAGATGGAGGGCTTTCATCACTGATTTTCATATCCAGCTCATCTTTCCTACCTGACATTTAGATTATATTTCTAAAAATCAGGTGTTGTGTGATTTCTGTGTCGCCCAAAGTTGTCTGAGTCTTGGTAAGTGCTTGGCAGAATGAAACCTCTTAGTTTGTTTTAACTTATCATTGGAAGTAAATGGGTATTTATGAAATACCTGCAATAAAATCAAAGACATCATTGCTAGACCCAACATATCTAGCAACAATTCTTATCTGCTTACAGCATAAGTAGAAGTATGGGAGGTAGAATCTTTGTTATCATCAGTTACATACATGAGAACTCCTCACGTGTCCTATAGGACACATTACCAGGCAGCCAGAAATGGAAATACTGGAAGCCCACACAATTCTCACAGTCTGATGCAGCAGATAACCATTAGTTACACCAAAGAATTATGAATGAATACAACACAAAGGACATGATAGGATCTAAGTATGGGGAAAATGGATGTAAAGTCTAAGCACTGAGCAGAGGATTACAGGGGAACATGATAGGCAAGACCTTACATACAGTAACAGATCCTTGAAGGAGATGTTCCACTGAGATCTATTGAGAAGATGGGTTGAAATCATCTTCTGACACAAGATCTAATTTTTAAGATCAGTGCAATCTTAGGATTTAATGTAGTTATGCACAAAACGTGACCTAATTGAAAAGCAAGTAAAATGCAATTATGCCTGCTAAAATGAATCACTTTAGTTAAAGAAATTTTGTATCTTTTTAAACACAGAGAATTAAAAAAAATCTTTAAGTATTTAAAATTCTTGCTAAAGAGAATAAATCTCAGCAAGGGAACTAATGCTGCTGATCTCCTGAAAATGTCATTTTACTCATTCATAACATTAGGTTTAAAAACAAAAATAAAATCGAACTCTTATGTTCTTTAACATAACTTGGCTAAAAAGATAGCTCTTCATAAAATAGAAATTTGCAAGGGAATCACTCCCCTTCTTTTCAGAATTAATTTTAAGTAGTTTTACATGACTCATTTACTAATACTATTTGTTCGTGAAGGTGGTGAAAGCAAAGGTTGTATAAACAATTTGCTCTTGATCATTTTTGACGTTGAAGTACCTTTTCTGAGAGCCATTTAAATCTTCCAGCAATGTGTGTTCCTCCATTTTCTCATTTTTCAGCAGTACGAGTGGATAATGAAGCCACATAATGAAAAAAAAAAACAAGCCAACCCACAATGTTAACAGTTAGAAATGCTTATTGCAAATGCAAACTGGAAACATGTTGTCCAATTGATTTATTGTTGTAAATATATGCAGTGGAAAGCATAAGTGTTTCTACTACGTAAATTACCTCCTTCCTATGAGGTTTTCTTCGGTGGCGCTACCTCAGATATATCACCATGCATTCGAGCCACCGGCTCTGTTGAAGTCCATTAGAAATTCCACTTTATATAATACATTTCACTATTACAGCAAAAGTCTTTACTCCCAAGAGTGAGCACTGTAATACATTTTTATGATGTAATTGTCCACAGCCTGGAGAGCACCTGTTAGCTAAACCTGATTTAGTGCATTGCTGCTACCACTAGTAAAATACAACACTGTATAGTAAAGTAGTTAGGAGGCAAAGGAAGGTGTTGATTTGCTCCCATGTATGTGTGTGTGCATGTGTGTGTGAGATTTAAAAATAGTGTCATTTCAAGGTGTTATTTTTTTTCTCCTGTTGAAAATCCTATTCTGGATGTAGCAAGGACACAAAGATACATTTTTGATTTGTGTGCGGTTTACAGCACAAAAGTTTGTATCACAAGGAAACGATAGAATCATGTCAGCTAATAGATGCTATGAAAAGGCATTTAACAATTTGTTATTACATCTACTGCCTTTTTAGGAAACTTAAGACTGAAAGCTTTACTAGCAAAGATTTCTAAAGATTACTATATACAACTGGAAGAACTGCATTTGCTATTTCATAATATGTATGCAGGGTAATTCCTGATGTAACTTAATAAAATGGTCTAATGTTTTTTTGAAAGCATTCAGGGGCCATTCTTTTAAGTTCCTCTAAATTGTCATGCTCATATGAAAAACTTAACTTCACACATTCTGAGTTGTCACATATTTAAGACATATGAGCAGATGACATTTGAGTGCAGAGATGTCAGAATAATTATTAGTAAGGCTGGAATATAACTTTTTCTTTTTTTATAGGAAAATGTTTCTGGTGGGGAATCCTTCAGAAAGCACATTAGAGAGAGCTCTTGCAGGACAGAATATGGAGTTCCTGATCATGTAAACATAAAATATAGTCGCACTTAAAAAATAGTTACTCTAGCTCCCAACTTCTGTTTATGTAAAAAGATGCTGACAAACACCAAACAACCCCTGATTATGCAGCTGAAAAAGGACAATTGTATGTCATAGTTTTGGTGAGCTCCTAAAAAAGAGAATTAAGTTTCTATGTTTGAAAACTTAAATTCCTGTTTTTTCTAAGCCTGTTGATCCTTACAACGTTGTTTGTGCTAAATATGGGACTATCTGCAAAGGATGGCACAATTTTATACTCTATGGGCTTAAATTAAATGCCAAAGAGCTTCAAAAGCCGTTTTAATTGCTAAAATGAAAAGATGACACACATCAAAGAATCTTTATTTTTTTTCACGCTGATGCCTACATAGCTTTTTTTTTATATCCATTTAAAGCTGTTAGTTAGACTTCATCCTTATAATGGATGGATCCCTGCTTTGTCTTATTTTTTAAAGACTACAACGTCACAGTTTCAGAGGGTAAGAGAAATCAGGAATGAAACGACCGTGTACTGACTTTGAATCACAGCGATATCTGGGTTTACATGATGCTTTTCCGTTCCCGTTTTTCTCCCTTTGCCTCTAAGGGTCTCTGTTCCTTGGACTGGAAACCCATCAGTGTTTTCTGCTCTCAGTCTAACCAAGGGTGTACCCCAAAATGGAGCACATTTAGGCATTCGCCTCCTGCATGCTCTCGGTGTATCCTGCCCATGGAACCGCAGGTAACTTGCTTAGCAACAGTATGTAAATGGGAATTATAAAAAAATTATACAAATGGCAGTTTTAATAATCTCCATCAGAGCCTCTTGAAGCCATGCTGTGAACTGGTAAATGGTGAAGGTGTCTTTGAATACCCAGCATGCTACAGCTACAAGAGGGATCCTTCTGAAAACTGATGAATTAATGCCCAAACTCTTCGTAAATGTCAACAATACCAAATACTCTTTTGAAAGCTTTTCAGCATTCTTCCAAATTTAGGATTATAATCTCTGTGTGTATGCATAAATACATACAAATTTGCTGGAGTGTTATATATTATTGCAAGATGTAATCATGAATATTCAAACGGTACTTAGGACAAAAAGAAGGGGTAGAACCCTCCCAATGATTTAATTTTCAGAGTCCTTGTTATCCACAGTTACAACTCACAGTTACAACTGGAGTAATTAGCTACTCCTCAAGAAATCTGGTTTTTGTTAATACTCCTTGAGCTTGGGTTCTCCTTTTTCACAGCTATTTCTGAAATGAATGTCAGAAATGTTACTTTGCATGCAATTTTATTTCTTTTATGTATTTTTTTTTTTTAAATAAGAGAAGTTTTTGTTCTTCTATAGAAACCTATGGTGGATTCTGTTTGTTAGATTATGTGAATAAGACTGACATGCTATTAATTGTACAGTAGTTTGATGTCTGTGTAATGCTGCATGGTTTTATCCATAGCCAATTAACACTGTAAAGGGTTTTGATAATTCCACAAAGATGGACTATAAAAGTGCTAGTTGCATAAAAAGAATTCAAAGGGAAAACCATGCTGATTTCATTTAGAACGAATTGTGAGAGAAGAAAACAGGTCTGTCCTGGGCCTGTCTAGGGTGGAGTTAATTTTCTTCATGGTAGGTGTAGGGTCCTGTGTTTTAGGTTTGTGACCAAAGCAGTGTTGGTAATAAGGGTCGTTTGTTGAACAGCACTTGCACAGCATCAAGGTTTTTTATTTCTCAAGCTGTCTCACCAGTGGGTAGGCTGGGGGTGCACAAGAAGTTGGAAGAGGAAACAGCTCAGCCAGGTGACCCCAACTGACCAAAGATATATGTCAGACTATATGACATCATGTTCAGCAAGAAAAGCTGGGAGAAAGAAGAGGAAAGGGGGATGTTCCAAGTTTTTTGGAACCTGTCTTCCCAAGTATCTATAATGCGTGATGGATCCCAGCTTTCCTGGAGATGGATGAACACCTGCCTGCCAAAGGGAAGTAGTGAATGAATTCCTTGTTCTGCTTTGCTTGTGTGCACAGCGTTTGCTTTACCTGTTAAAAAGACACAGGTTTTCTCACATTTGCCATTCTTTTTCTCCCCATTTTCTCTCCATCCCACCAAGCAGGATTGAGCCAGCTGCCTACCAGGGTTAACTTGCAACAAGGCCTTCAAAACTTTTCCATTTCCAAGAGGCAACCTATCAGAAATCAAAAGACTGTTCAGGAAAGCCAACTGAACTGAATTTGTCAAAGGTTCAAAGATGGAAGAGGTTTGAATAAAATTTCTGCCAAAGATGTAAAAATCCTGAATCCTGGGCAAACGCTACAAACTGTAAGTAGGTAAACTAAAAGAATAGTAAAAGAAAATTGAAAACCTTTAAAAATGGTTGAAGAATGTAACTAGCCAAAGAGTCTTAGGTCGTTCAGAGAGAACTTAAGAACCAGGAAAGAAGCACTAAAGCCTTTGTAACAAGAAAGGAGTTGAAGATAATTTATGGACTGGCTAAAGCCTAAGTGAAATGTTTTAAATAGGAGAGTGATAGAGTATTAGCTAAAGTAGAATGGTTAATGGAAAAAGAGTGCAGCAGCTGTATCCAGTGTAGATCTAAACCATGTCCAAAAGTCTAGACAGCTATAACATAAAATTACAGATGTTATAACAAGAATTTTTAATAAAAATAATAAATTTCTGTTTACAGAAGGGAGGAAGCGTGGTCCAGCCAGCTGCGGGTTTTTAAGTCTGACCTTGAATGCAAAGCCTTACAGCTTTTTACAGTAAAGTGAGATAAAATTCTCCCATCAGTTTATGAAATGACATGTTTCTCTAATGGTGGGTGGTTTACTAAGTGAAGTTCTGTAGATGCCATTTATTCTGACCTTAGTAAAGCTTCTAATTTGGTAACCATATGATAAATTATTAGTTAACCTGGAGAAAAAGGTTGTTATGGCAAGAACTTTATTATGGGTCAAAAATTAGAGACAGCAGTAGCTTTTATTGAAAGGGAAATTAGTGGAGTGGGGAGATCATTAATATCATTAATTACATTCTTCCAGGAACAGCCTTAGGGCTTATCTCTTACAAAAAAAAAAAAAAAAAATGTATCAATAATTTTCAGCACAAAAGTCAATGCCATTCTCCAGTCACATGTATAATATATTGGGAGATATCTTCTTAATCTACTCAGTGGATCAGGAAGGATTTAATTTGTTGTTTATTTAGTTGGTTTCTATTTGTCGTTTTCTCTTAAAGTCCAGGAAATTTGAGAGAAGAAACAAGAAAACTGAGAGTGGCTTAACCGTGGAGCAATCAATCCTTCCTTAGAGCCTCTTGGATCACTGGTATAAGACCTAGTGATGTAATCTACATTGAAAATAATTTCTTCATACGTTGTGCAATGTATAATGAGGTAATTTCAGGTGTCAGTATTAATAATTTACTGTCCTATGTGGACTTATAACTTAGATCTTTTAAACCTGATTGAGATTAATACACTTGAGATGGTATGATGCTTTAATGTTTCAACATTTGTACATAGTGGCTTGGACAGCTGATAACAGATACAAAGAAAGTGTTGGATAATCAAAACAAATGCACGATACTACAGGAACACAGTCCATTTTCCTTTTCACTTCAAAATGATTTAGAACATGGGGGGAAAAATGTTGCTTTCCATCTAAAAACAGTGGAGTGGGTGAGTAGTTTGATTCTTTCCCAAACATTTACATTCAGCGTGTGTTTAGATGCTAAAAGGGTCAGCCTGACTTTTTCCATCTTTAAGGCAGATTTTGCAAAGTAAATATTCTGCAAGTTTTAATGCCCTGTATTGTGATTCCATTCTGATGGGAAAAGGATGAGTTATGTGTTACAAAATAACAAGTAACAAGATTATTTTAATTACTTTTTTCCCTATAATTGCCAGTGTTACAGAAACCTTCACAGTCTCCACATACAAAATGGATGGAGACAATACATGGTAAGTATATTAATGAACTGATGAAAAAGAGAAGACATAATTGACAATATCAAGGGAGCAGGAAGAGATATCTTCAGGTGCCGGGCTAGCTAAACACATGCTGAACTGACTAATTGAAGGCTGATGGATTTTAGCATGTTATTGTTAATGAAGTATAAAGGTATGCTGAGAAATGCATCTTCTCTCTCTCAAAGAAAATAAAAGGTAACCATGACTGGAAGAAGAAGCTGTGGAGGAGGCTGAAGTGATGAATGATGTGAAGATGGATGGCAAAGAAAGTGAGTATAGTAATAGCAGGAGTATGGAACTGTTCCTGAGAGGGCAGGTGGAAGTCTAAGGAGACAGTACCTAGCAACGTTAAAACTTGTTGCCAGCAGCAATGCATATAGCATCTGCATATAATGAAATTTCATTTTCTGTGCAAATTATTCACAAGCCCTATGATTTTCATTTCACCTTTAATTATGATTGCTAGAGATTCACTTTCAAAAACAAAGAATAACAAGTGAAGAGGATACTTCTGCCAGGTGCCTTTTTGTAATGAGAAGGATTTAGATCATTAACTTCTGCATTGGATTTTGCTTTCTCATACATAGTTTCTCAATCCTTTCCACCAGGTTCTCAATAACAAGAAGTTATGATCTAAATATGGTATCAACATTTAAAGTCCACTGTGTCAGGAAGACGCTGCACAGGATATTTAACCAGGGAAAAGTATTTGCTGTCTTTGTTTTTCTGGCCAGGTGAGTTGAGGAAGAGAAAAATTTACATGTATCAGTTTAGAGCAGGCAAAGTGTTCCTTCTTGCAGATGTTAGGCTGGCATTACATATCCTTGGGAGAAAATTATGGCCTGTGAGGGAGAGCTTTTGATGAAGAAAACATCGAATCTGCAGTTCTCTATTCTTCTAAGTTGAACTGTGGCTTCCTAGGACAGTATTGTTCAGGAAATAGTGCTGATTCACGTTACCACAAGAAAAGCACTCATAAAAACCCGATTCCTAAGTGCCTTTCCAGCGTACCTTGAGGTGGCAGCTCCATTATGCACACCCCCCATGTGAACTATGGCCTTGTCCCTTTTTCAGCTAATTTGCTCCCGAGGAAAACTGCTATTACAAAATGCCTTTGTGAAGCAGTATAAAGAGGTTATTTCTTGCTCCCTCTTCAGCTGCTTGAGCACAGATACCTTGAAACCTCGTGCAAAATGTGTACAGAAAGACAGTATTTGCCATCGCTGCCCTGTATCAAAGTTAACCAATTTACTGAAGGAGAAAAATTAATCAAAATCTACTAAAAGGGAAGCGGAACCTGAAATGGAATCTCAACTCCACTTTGGTGGGCCATTTAGACAATAAAGACTCGGGAATAAAGTTAACTAAGCCCGTGGACAGGTACACAAACAACTGTTCACTTGATGCTGCCCTGGGCCTGGTGCCCTGGGGGGGCCGTGGCCCCGGGGGTGCGCAGCCCCTCAGGGCCAATCAGAGTGGCGCACGCGGTGGGGCGGGGGCGCGCGCGGGCTCGCGGCGTGACCGTGCCCTCAGCCTGGGGCTGCTGCCGTCGCCGTCGCCGCCGCCTTCCAGGGCCGAGCGAGCTTTGTGTGCTCTGAGCCCGGGTCGTGGCAGATGTGTTAAACCGACCCGTCTGCAGAGGGCCCCGGGGTCACAGAGAGCTTGGGTTGTGTCAGCAGCTCCCTGCGTCATCCTTACGCAGAGGGCCTCTGAACAACCCGCCCGGCCCCAGGGTGCTGGGTGATACATGCATTAACCCTGACTTATATACCTTAATAAAAAAAAAAAGAGCCTTTGAGGTAAGCAGGCACCGTTCAAAGTAATCCTTGAACACAGGCTCTGTGTTTGTATGCACAACAAAAGATTTTCATCATCAGGACGATGACACTTTATTGTCAATTATGTATCGTTCTGCTTAGCTGCATTGCTGCTGAATTTTGTTTTAATACAGAAATGAGCTATAATCAATAACTTGTCAAATTTTTCATTCCTAATGGACTAGCCAAAGGATTTTGACATTGCTCTCTGAATAAATTATCTGAAATACATATTTCCATTATTTGACCAGCTCTCTAGATTATTAAATAATGTTCTGTGAATAATTTATTCAACAGTTTTCTGTCAATCTCTGAATAATTTACTCATGAATACATTATTTTTATTATTCAGCCAGCTATATTTCCAGCATCTGTGGCAATGTCTTTGTTGTGTGAAAGCATGGAGATCTCTGGAAGAAGAGATAAACTTCTCACTAGCATAACTTAACTTCTTTGTAATAAGCATTCAGTACCTTATTTGATATACCCAAGTGCATAATTAAATGAATCCATTTTCATCTTTGTCTTGTAATTTAACAAGTAGTTTTCTACAACAATCTTTAACTCAATGATCCCTACCATTTTTATTGAAAGTCTGGAGCTGTTGCTGTATTGCCTATGCTTGTTTTTTCAAGTCTTCGGCAACATTCAGAAATACGTCAATTAAGTTAATTTGTGTGCTGAAGATATATATATAAAATGAGAAAAAGATTTACACTGGTTGCCCGTTCTCTTAACCTGGGTATTGTGAACATAATATGTACATAAGTACATACTGAATATACACAATTGTGTGATACACAAACAGAAGTGAAAGGAGGAAGCGTTTAAAAATACAGTCCCAGCAGAGGAAGGGAAGTGCAAGGAAAGACTGAAGAGGCAGAGCAGCAAAAGGTGTGTGGTGGAATATCTATATTTCTTTACCAGATAGCTTTTCATTCATGTGGCAGAAAAATGTTCCAAGCAGCTGTGTTGGTGCAACGATGAAGTGAAATGATTTGAATGTGAACAATCCCGCCCCCTTCTATAGCATCTATTCTGCAGTTCCCATCCTGGGGGGGGGAGCAGGAGGTGAAATCGGGGAGGTCATGATTTTGACATAGTGGCATTCCTCTGCCCTCCTGAGTCTGAGTGGGAAGCTAAGAGGTGATTTGGTTACCTTGCACCTGAAAACGCTCTTTCATTATTTCACTACCTAGCCATTTGGGCTGGAAAGTTAATTTTGAATATGTCATGCATGGCTCTTATGAATTTGTAGCATGGGTAGGTATAGCTAGTAAAGGCAGACTGGTGGGCGGGGGTAGTATCTGAAACTAAAGTCTAGATGCTGTTTCAGTTCCAGTTTAGCGATTGCTGGGGAGATAATCTGGTCCAGAGGCCAGAGCCAGCATAGTTTGTCTTCTAGAGATTGTGATATCCTGGACCTAGATGAGATGAGTGATGTACCTTCATTTCTAGCAGAAGATTCTAGTGAGTTTGAAACTGTGTCTGCAGGTCAACACATGCATAAGGAGGCATAGAATGAATTTAAGCCTGTCCCAATTCCACCTCATTCCCACATTTAGTAAGGAGGGTCTCAGAAAGATTTAGCTTATTAACTTTCAAAGACTAGGAGTTTGGCTAACTGCCAACATTAATTCTTTGAATTATCTAACCTGATTGGTACTTTCACTTCTGACAGCAAAGGTTCTTCATATTCAGGCGTGCTCAGAAGCAGCCTGGTTTGAAGAGGTAGGGGCCTAAACCCAGAATTTAAAAGGCATTTGGAGGCTTTCCTTATGGTCAGAGCTACAGCTCCCCACAGAAAAATGAAGCAGAAACCAAAGGCCAGCTCTGTTGTTGTGGTTTCACCGTAAAGATGAATCTTGGAATCTGTTCATCATTAACCTCTATGTGAAGCTGAAAGGAACACATGTAATCACACTTTTATTGACCAAATGAGATTTTCTTTTACATTTTCTGTACCCATATTGTATATCTAACCCTATAGAATTTCCTTTTTCCCTTCTGTTCTTTGGTTTGGTTTGTTGGGTTTTTTTCCCTTTCTTTAATTACATCCTAACTTTTCTCATACTAAAACGTGTAACTGTTGCTTGGGCCTTGATTTGGTTTTAATTCTTAATGCCCCAAAGGTCATAAAGGCCATTTATTGAATTATTCATGCAATCATTGGATAGAGAAGCTGCACGCTTTAGTTGAGTTCCAACTGCTTGCAAGCTAACAGTTAAGAACTGTTGTAAAGTCCAGTGAACTCAGGACCTCCTGCTTCTGTAAGTTTATCTATAGTATCAGTTATGAAAAAGGAGTTAAGGAATTTTACCTACTTGGACAAAAGTTCTGTTCCAGAATTAAGTACAGAACCATTTTTTAAAATTATTATTATTTTTTCCCTAGTGGCTATGGTCCTCTTTGACTAATAGCATTTAAAAAAATAAAAATCAACATTCCCTTTCTTACTGTTATTGATCAGCTTTTAGCTACTATGATTTTGTTTATTTTCCTTATAAGGAAAACTAAAAACCCTAATTTTAATACTGGATTTTACGATGTTTACTGAGCTGCTTTTAAAAAAATTTTCTGAGCTTGTAAAAGTATAATTATCGTATCCTAATAATTATAACAGACGACATTTCTCTTCCTCTTCACAGTGTTTGATCTAAACTGCAAATTTCTGATCTTCTTGAGCTGTTTTCTTGGGAATATTTTGAACTTTGATGAAAGTTTTATGACGCTTCCAACAAAACATGCTGCTCGTTAAAGTTTTATATAGAGAGAGCTCTATCTGCATTGTTTTGGAATTGTAAATATCACGTAATTGTCATCAGCGGGTAGTTGATGAAATACCTGTTCCCAGAAGCTTCTCTCTGCAGACAGGAGTTTGGTGTCTCAGATGAATGTGTGCTTTCCCTGTCCCAGAGTACCAAGACACAGCTCTTTTCATTCTGTCATGGTCGTGGTCCCCAAAGTCAAACAATGATGAAGCTGGTGATTTATTGATGACATTTTGCAAGGTGTTTGCAGAGGAAACAAATTTTGTAGTCTTTAAATATCTTATTCACTCTTTCTCTTTGTCCCACAAGGTACCTGGAAATTAGCGTCCCATTAGTTTCTTTCATACAGTTTTTATGAGTCAAAACTGACACATCTGTCTGTGGATCACAGTGGATAGCTGGGGTTGCTCAGCTATATGAACATAAACTGCAGCGCTGTTTTATCACAGGACATCTTGCTCAGACAACTGGCAGCTGACACAACTGCTAATTCTCCTTAATATTTAAGCCTCAGGGAGTCTTTCTAAGACAAACAGACTACTGTAAATGTGCATATATATTTTTTAAGATTATTTCAAAAACTGACTTGACACATTAGCTTCAAATCACTTAGTATTTCTTGTAGTTTGTCTGGTAATTGTGGAGAGAAAATGCCCCATTTAGTGAAACGCTGTTCCCTTTCAGCAGCACTTGGATAATTTGACTCCCAGACAGCACGAGGGTTTCTTTTGTCATTATGAAGACTTCATGAAGATATAAAGACGTTACTCAGACAAATTGTTTTTTTAAAGAGACAGTCTAATTAAAAATTAGAACATTATTATTTAATGTTATCTAATTAGAACAGATGCCATTTTTCTTCCCTTCTAGCTGCATAAGGAATACCTGACTGCTTCCCTTCTGGCATCATGGGATGTGTGTGCACCCGGAGGAAGCAGATCGTCTCTCTTAAAGGCTACGTACACCACATAAAGCTGAAAGTAGCAGCCCAGGTAAGTTAAAGGGAAGCTAGAATGTTTCTCCACAGCTGGGATGTATACTTGGCATATTGGCAAATGGTATTTTTCCTAAATCACCTCCTGAAGGTGTGTTTTTTGTCTTTATTGACAATGTAGAGAACCTAGGGAAATTGTGTCTGTATTTAGCTAAGTGTCTAGAGTTAGGTGGTGTGAATACCTCATTCAGTCATAAAAGTAGAACGTAGATGTTCATTTAAATTGTAGTGCTGGCAAAGCTACAAAACAATGATAATCACAATATAATTAGAATCCATATCATGAGAAAGTTATATATACAGAAGTGTTAGAAAGACAATAAACTTCGGAAAGACAGATTTAATAAAATGAGGGAGCTCATCAAAAATGCCCTAAGGAAAAGTAAACTCCTTGGATATGGTATTTATTCTACTTAAGAAAACAGTAATAGTGTCTCAGGAGGTGTTGTATTGCTGAGCAAAATGAGAAGTAGGAGGACATTTTCATAGCTAAATAACAAATTTCAAATGATTGAACCAAGAAAACATCCTTCAAAACTCTGACCTACTGTAGCCAATAAACAGGAAAACAAAATAAGTAACCATAGTTAGTATGTATGAAGAACACAAGAAAGGCCGAAACAAATTTCCAGAGTAACTAATGAAACGCATGGAAAGAAACAAAGCCTAGTTTTAAATACATAAAGTAAAATAGATAGAAATGCTAGAATTGATGGATAAAAACTTACTTTGCTAGTAAGGTGAATTGCTATCAGAAAAAAAAGTAAGGAAACAAAACTGGTAGATCAGTGGGGACAGATACTAGACATAAAGTTATTCTGGCTGAACTCTGGTATGAAACGTCTGAACGGCCAACAAAACTCCCAGTCTCTTACTGATCCAGAGGACTGAGGGTCTTTAGTTATGTCTGTATTTTGGAGGATTTTTAACCTGCAAATAAGTTTCTATCTCTCTCTGGTAAAATAATTATCACTAAAACACATTCATAAAACATCTGTAACATCATGGTGGAAAAACATCTAACAGGACAATGTTTAGGAAATGGAAACTGTACTTCAGTAATTGTTTATTTCTTTGGATTTGTAGTGGATGTGGGAGAATGGAATGAATTTGACAAGAAGCAACTGAGAAAGTTGAACAGGCCTGGGCAGAAGGTTAGTGAAAGCTTAGTAATGAACAGACAACAGAGGCATGGGATATGTAAGAATTTTTGAAACAAATTGGTATTTCTGCATGAAGTTTGTTGTTACAAAAGAAGTATTGAGTGAGATGCTCAAATTCAGTTACTCTAGTCCCATTAGTAGCATGGAAAATGATGTAATGAGTATGCCTAAAAAACACGCAGATAACCTCAGCCCTGCAGAGGTTGCAAACACACTAAGGGAATTAGAACTTTAAATGACTATGACAAATTGGGGAAATCCTCTGAAGCAAGTCAGCCAAACAGAGGATACTGCCTATAAAAAATATACGTACTCTTCGGATATGAATGGCATGAAAAACAGTGTGGGTGAGTGTTCAAGGAGAAGAATCTTGGATTTACCATAGGTAACAAGGCATGAGGGTATCGAGGTGAACCAAGCCCAGGGACAGCAAATTTAATTTAGAAGGACTCATTTAGCAACTAGAAGAGGTTATGCAATGGAGAACAGAGTCTGAATGTAATGTACATAAGATGAAAAGATTACAGAGAACTTCTACGGTTCTGAACTGACTCAGCTCAGTTAGCTTGCTGCTGTTGTAGAAATCTCAGAAAAAATTCTTTGCTGAGTGCAGCTTCAGGCAAAAACCAAACAAGATATTAGAATGCATAAATGCAGAATGGAAAGAAATCCTAAGGAAAATATTGTAATGTATGTTTGTAAATGAGTGGTGAAGGTTTATTTGAGTTATTATGCTCGTCTCTCTAAATATTGAAGATGATTTGACTCACTGAAACATTCTGTTTTATGAAAAGAGTTTGGAAAAAAGGAGTATAATATTTTAGAGAAGTAATAAACAGTTTGAAAGAATAAACAGTGGCAGAAAGGTGTCTTAGAATACATGTGCTTATTTAAGTATTCACTGTATTTGGATAAAAAAAATTATAGCACAAATATTTTTACAGTAAATACTGTAAAACTCATTTTAGAAACACAAATGCATTTCCAAAGTTAAAAATGTTCCTAAGAGTTGATAGCTTTCCTTATGATGGGCTGTATGGAAACTCTTCCCTGTTCCTTAGATTTGGTGTACCAGAAGCATCCACTTATTAAGAAAAATGCTGAGACGTCTAAATAGTCAAAAATTCCTACACTTGCAATACCATAGCCCCTGACAACTAGGACCATTTGGTAAAATTGAGGACATAGAAATATGGAAAGCAGATATTTTTTTTTTAACCTTGGGTTGTAAGGCATAAAATTATTAATGAATGACACACAGGAGTCTGCTTGAATCATGTTTATCTTCTGGATAGGTGATCTAGGCATTGCTATTGGTGATTATTATAGATACCTACTTATAACGAAGCACGTGTTTAAAAAAAAAAAAAAGTGATAAGTAAATTAAAATCTAAGGTTGCAGTGCAACATCATCCAAGGACTACAATACCTAACTATTCAGATTTCTTTGAAGTAGTGTAGAGTGATTGAAATAAAAAGAATTACAGAGGAAGAATCATAACGCACCTGTGAAATATTTGAGAGCATAATACTGAACCTCTTTAAAAGAATAACTTGGGTGTAAAGTTTTAATTATGTACCTATGTGTACATATATTCACAAACGTGTGTGTTTATATACATATACAGACAACCACATATTTTATAATGCAAATACAATTATATGACACTTGTAGCGGGCAAAAATAAGAAAAAAATATTCCCAAGTTATATTAAGAAATATAAATGTTTTATTGGCTATGTCCTTCCTCCCATTATCTTTTTCTCTAAAGCATACTAGGAACAATCTTATTCTTCGCATGCCCACAGGTCCCATCAATGGGAGCTGGGGATGGTTGCCTGCTTCAGGTACAGCTTTGCTGCAAGCACTGTTCTGCTGCAGGCTTAGGAAGGCTTTTCCCCTCAGTCTGAAGGGCTTATTGAAAAAAGAAACAAGGAGCTACTTAACTCATCCAGTTCACTGTTGTAATTAAAAAAATATGACATTACAAAAAGTCAAGTTGAAGTGCTATGAACTGCGTTTGCTTGCCAAGTGAAGCTAAAATAAACACTGTCTACTTTATTTCAAAAGCCTGACACAACCTTTGTATTTAGTTTCCATGACCTTTTCTGAACTCTTAGTGATCTTGGGTAAATGACTCTCTTAGATTATATTATACTACATCTACTGCTTTGGGCATGATTGACTGAAACATGAGGATATGAAAATATTCCTGTAAAGACTATACCCTGTAGACATATTTCATGGAGGGTGTGCCCCACAAGAGAAAAATATCAACTTCATGAAAATGTAAACAGTAGGACTACACGAGGATGAAGTACCATGTCACAGCCTTTTAGTTGAGAACATGAAGTTTATAGGCATCTGCTGTGTAGCTTACATGGAAGAACTGCCAACCTATATAGAAAGTAGTCATAGCTGAAGTCATGACTTGGCTCGGTGGAGCTTGGACAATAATGCTGCGATGCTTCCAAAGCATTCTCTGAAAGAAATACGCATATAGGAGAGACATGGGATTGGATGATGATGTAAACTGGAATTTGGTACTCAAAAACTGCTCAAGTCTACATTTGGGCAACAAAATAATGATTTCATTTTCAGAGCTGCTGAGCATCTGCTTGCCTAAATAGAGAGAACAATGTGAGGTAGACTTGCAAGTTTAGATGCATGTAAACAACTTCAGATGAAGAACTTGGTTCTCTGGGATGTAAAGTTGTATTAACTACCTTTGTGAAATGGGGTGTGACACTGTGATGTCGTGGCCAGCAAGCTTTTGTCCAAGGGTAGTTCAGTGTGAATAAGATCAGATGTCTCTGCGTTGTCCTCCTCTTCCTGGTGTAGATGTGCCTTGGGAGAACATACCTTGCTTCACCTCAAGGGAGTCTGTGGAAACATTCCTGGACGTTTGGTGGTGCATAAACGGTATTACAGTAAGGTGCTGTGTGATGACTTGTGAACACTTTATGAAAGGCAAAACTATTTGAAATTGTACTTCTAACCACAAACAAGTGGCTAAATTTGTGATAATTTCAGTTTGATAAAATAGAAGCTAACACTTGGACAATTTTTAGTGCAAGTCAAAGTGAAGAAAACTTGTGGATATTTACTTGTGTAAAGTAAGTTTCACATAATTCAGCTTGCATTTTCACAATTAAAAATTAGTTGAATTGCTGAAGGAAACTTGAGTCAGGATTTGATCTGAAATAATTATGAGTCTTCTAGTTCTTGGAAAGGTCACAAAGCTTAAACCACTTCATTTTTCTCCCTTTTTTTCTTTCCCCCAGCAATGTGAGTAGTGTAGGTGACTTCACACCACAAGGGCACATGGATTTGGAATCACTTGCTTCTATGCTGCAAGTCTAGAATTTCCACATTCCTACCATAATACAAATGCAAGGACTGTGCTGAGGGATATATCATGCAAAATGTGACCAAAGTAAACATGGTTTTGTTTGTACCTCTTGAAATTAATTTATCATTTAATATCAGGACTTGTCTCTGCTCTCTGCTGTGTACTTAATGTGCTGGAAAGATACTTAATGATGGCCAGTTTAAGGCTAGCTGGCTTGTGGCAGATTCATAAATGCTAGAATTGCAGCTATAATTAATAGTAATTTCAAATAATTTTACTTGAATGTGCATGTGCATATAGTATAGGACCCTGAGTAGGGAAGTAGATCAGACCATTTGGCATATTATGCCCATCTGTAGTGAAACGGCCAAAACTCTGGTTATGCTGGAGTGTGCCACAGTTCCCACTTGAGAAGGCCTACATGCCTAATTTCCCTTTCAGCGGGAACCAGAAAATAAGTATTAGGGAATGATACATGCCTCAAACCTGTCATATTATGAAGTCAAAGTATGATTAAAAGGTGGAACTGGACTCTTGGAGGTAGCAGAGAGTTGTCCGGTAACAGTTTTAGTCTCTGTGGACCCTGTAGCTCTGTGTAAATTACTTTTGGGGGTTGCTGCTAATATGGATGGACATCTGAGCCTTTTTTTAAAAGATGTCTTTGCCTGCAAAACCAGCACCTCTGGCTGGGAAACTCATAGGCCAGTGAATGCTGGCAGTTAATGCCACCACAGCGTTGTCTGGTGTGTTCTTCGTCAATTCCCACCTTTATGCCTGTTGGGAAGGAAAGCACTGAGCTAGAAGTTCATACAGAGAGGCCTGGGAGAGTTGTTCTTATGTCATAATCTTACAGCAAAAAGAATGTGATCATACCATGATACCCAAGATTAAAAATTTACACATGCACTTCTTCACTTTTGATATTCTGAATGTTTCTGTGGAATTGGCTGTTAATGTTTTTCAGGAATTGTGGTCCAAAAAGTATCTGTGCAGTTATCTTTGTGAATGGGAGTTAGAAGGGTAAAAACAAAGATACAGCTTCTTTTTTTCTTCATTATAATGGTACTTCAAGCAAAGGCCTACATGTTTCAGAAAATAGAATGGTTTACAATTTCCAAGTTTCTCTTTATCCTGCTTATCATCATCTTAAACTTCAAGGGAATGTCAGTCGTGACCACATGATTTATGTTCATCCTTGTTCCTGATTTTAAAATTGTGATAGTCTAATGAGGGAATAAGAGTACACCAGAAACTGTATATGCAATCTTACAACTAACCTAAACAGTTCTCATTTCAAAATCTGACTGCTGAGTGTTCCAGCAGCTTTTGCCCTGTTCATTAGAAAAATTCTTGAGAGACTTCAAATAAAATGCCTTTCTGGAAATTGCAGTCTATTGTCAGAAGAAAAGAGTAGTCGATGAATTATCTTCTGTGAATTGCTCACTTATCTCTAAGATACGTATATTTTGTAATAATATGTTCCAGACTTTGCTAAAATAAGCCTGTGGTTCTTTGAGTGCTTTCTGGTATGTTGTATATGTACTGATATAGCCCTTACCCCTCAGAGATGGGGATGATTAGCAGAACACAGTACTGGCTGCACATGCACAAGTAGTAAATATCTTCCCTCTCACAGAAAAATTGTAATTTAGTGCTCGACCATGTCACATCAGTTTAAAAACAGTACAAATGCACTCAGTATGAAAGTACCATCTGTATTCTAAGAATATTATTGTACTACATTTATTAGTATTTTTATAACCCCAGTCATCTATATTCTTCAGCAAATTTGCATCTGGTCACATTTAGATCTAAGTATCAGTTTGTTTCCATAACTTGCAATATGGATCACATTGGTTACATAACACAGTGAGCTTTAATGAGCGAATATAATACATCAGAAAATTTCTGTCTTTGCAAACTCTGTTTTGTCCTTATGTGTTCTTCTGATGAATGTTGATCAATTTCTGACTATTTCTGTAAATCCTATTGTCCTCAAAATCACTTAATTGTCAATACATTTGATGGAAAAGATATTTGCCCTTAGCTGTGAAAGGCAATGAAAATGTGTTGCATAGAGCGGTGGGAAAGCAGAGTGGAAGGTTAAAGTTTGTTGCTCTGCAAATTGGAGTGGTTATGAGCAGGGGAAAGACACAGCCCTGGGAAGAACTCTCTTTGGATATATCATAATCAGGGAGGCATGAGACTTCAGAACAAGGACCTCTTTCTGCCATTTCTGAAAACAGAACCCAGTTTAAAGCTGTGCTGCTGCAGGATCAGTAACACATAAGGTAGAAGGCAGAGCTGAAATGCTGGGGCTTGGGCTGTGTTGGAATTGACCTACGGATGAGTCACAACCCAGCAGTATGTTTTGCTCCCCAAGTGGTTCCCCAAGGCCCCAGAGGCAGAACCTGACCCACCTGTGTGAGGCCCTGCCTGCCCCCAGGTGATCATGGTTGGAGTGGTGGCTGAGGCTAGAGATATATTAACCAGGAACCGACCAGTTACAAAGAAGAAATAAAGAACAGCAGCAGAAGAAATGAGAAGCCGATCAGTTTGAAGAGAGTTCTTGTGGAAGAGAGTTCCTGTTGGGGCCAGTTGGGGAAGCTTCTTGTTGGGGGCAGCTTGCTGAGCTCTCTCTCAGTGGTGTGTTCCCCTTTGGCTCATTGGAGATGGAGAAGAGCAAACAGATAAGAAATAAAAGAATGAGGTATGCTGAGGGGGTGTTGCTGAGTTTGGTGTTGGCCTGAGGAAGAAGAGAGCTAGCAGCGCTAGAGCACAGGGCAAAATGCTGGGGAAGGTGGATAAACTTTTTGTTATGTCTAAAAAGATACATTATATATTACTTGGTTTAATTGCAGTGAGATTAAATGAGGTTTCCATTTTGAGTTATTAGCTAGCATTAGACTATTAGTATCTGAGAGTGATTTATAGATCTGAATGAGTTAAGCATCAGGCTGAGAAAGGTCATTACTGCACCTTTTACATAGGCACATTTTTGTGAGCCAAGGAAACTGTGGCTTGTTCCTTGGTGAACCCTCCAGTTAAAAAAAGCTAAAACAAAATCATGGACTCCAAAACCTGATGTTACTGAAAAGAGCAGTAACCCTTGAAGAAGGATTTAAGAGATTGAGAATTTTAAAGGCTTGTTTGGCAGCAGTTTTTACTTTTTTATCACCTGAAACCAAGTAGCCTTGTCACTGCCACCTGGAAAGGAATCAAGTAAATTGTCTCCACTTAAATTACTTTAAAAAAAACACAAATCACCTGAGCCATTAGAGTCCACTGATAAAAGGATTTATCATGTGAGGTTTGCAGGTGGGTGGCTTTTGTCTGACTGGGGTGTGTATACATCTACATTGAGGGGATAGGATTAGGTGGTACACATGTAGTCTCTGCAGGACTCTTGCAGGACTTGAAGGTTACACTAGTGTTCATTGAAGGTAAGTCTTGTTGAGTGAGATGTTAGTGGTGCTTAACAGCCTTACTTTGCTCTGTATCTGAGACTTGCAAGTTATGGGGAATAGTTAAAGAGCTTGCGTAAATGTTTCATTATTACCCATCTCCCTCACAACTACACTATTAATAACTGGTAATGTGAACTTAATCTCTATGGAATATTGAATAGTATTATTGCATCACATATCTGAAAACTGTTTGATGACTTACATGGAGTTCCAAGGTGGGAGATATTTTACTTCTTTTTAATGATACTCTCTTTGTTTGACTGGATATTGAAAATACTGGCCTGATTCACTGCTGCTGTTCAGTGTATGCCTCATGAGCTCAGCACTAAGCTCTTCTCTCCAGGCCATGTGACTGCTCTAGGCTGCTGTGGAGCCATGCTGAGCAGTGCAGAAACCCCAGCCCAGGCCTGAGAGTTTCCACTTTATTTCCTAAACTGTGAAAGCTGTGTTCCCAAAGTCTTTCTCTGATCCTTTCACTGACTGCAGATACTGAGCTGCCTTTTAATAGGTCACTAGAAAACAGTAGTGGGGTAGGGTTTAGGTTTTTGGCTGCTTGGTTTTGCTTTTTTCTTTTTGCTACTCTGTTGTCAGGGATCACAGCTTGTGCACTATTCTTGGATTCAGCAAGAACTTCATAATACACATTCTTACAAGCCTAATAATACATGGTTTTGTTGGGAGGTCTGACTCCTGCCTTTGTGTAACAATAAGCTACAGCACTGGAGCCTTAACCTGAGAAGGTTATAAAGCATGCCAGAATTAAAGAGAAAACAACTCAAACTTAGCTGAGCCATGGTGGTGTTGGGTGATCTTGTGTCATTACCTCATACAAGAGGAGAGGTTGCTGATAGATGAAACACTGCAATGAAGTCATTGCCACCAGAAATTGGGATACTGTCCTTAAGGGGAATTTGACTTCATGGCTACTAAAATAAGTATGTTGCAGACATACCTGGAGCATGGATTCTACTGCTGACTTTGGTAAAAGGCAGTCACTGTCAGTAGTGTGTGCAAGATTTGCGACATAGGTAAGCAGTAAGTCTTAATCCTTGAGCTGGAAGGAATATTTTTAAAAGACACATGTTTATTCTGTTTCTGAAACTGTTTAAGAACATTATAGTAATTCTGATTTCCTTTTCATGCAGTTTCTCAAGTCCATAAACTCTGTAATTTGCAAAATAAAATGTCAGGAGTCCCTTTTAAGTTTTTTCCATTGAGTTTGTATATACAATGAATTTCAGATGCTGACTGCTCTTTGAAAATTATTAAAACCAGTTCTGTTAAGTGTAACTTGTCAGTGAGGAAGGGATTGCTAGCAATTCCCTAATGACGCTGGTGATCATATTACCTCCTATCTGCAACATACCAGTCCTGAAATGGTTATGGAGTCAGAAAGTCTTGCATCCTTTTTTGTAAGCCTAGCAATTAGATACAGCTTTTGCTATTCTGAGATCCTTGCCTTTCAGAAATCCTTTGCCAACTCCAGTGCTTCTTAGTCTTTCATAATTACTGTACTGTAACTGTACAGCATTCTAGCATATTTCTTAATAAAACAAAGATGGAAATCTCTCTCAGAATGCTGTTAGATTTGGGGCAGCTAGACACTTCTTAACTTTGTTATTTTAGGATTTGACCTTACACCTCACTATTTATCAGAATAAACACTGACACAGGTTGTCCAGAAAGGGAGTAGATGCCCCATCCCTGGAAATATTCCAGGTCAGGTTGGATGAGGCTCTGAGCAACCTGATCTAGTTAAAGATGTCCCTGCTCAGTGCAGGGGAGTTGATGACCTTTAGAGGTTCTTTCTGGGATCTTTCTGGGCAGGACTGTTAGGGTAGACAGTATTGTTAGGGATGGATAACAGGGTATCCTCTTTCTTGGTGTAATGCCATTGACCAGATTACATCACAAATGGAAGTTTTCCAGTTTACTTGCAAAACCAGTAAATTTGAGAACAAATGTAGAGGCAGCTGCTGGGTTTAAAGGTACAAAGATTCATGTTAAAATTCCATCAGTTATACCATTTTGCTTTATCTCCATTTGCTGAAAGTGAGAAGTTTTGCTATATCCTGTAAGTTAAAACCCCAAACCTCTCAGCCTTTGATAGAGCATGCCTGTTTCTCATGCGTTCATAATACGCAGAGGAATCTTGCATCCTCATAACCAGGAGGCCCTTTGAGGACAGTCTCCTGGGATTTGGAATCTAACAGTAAATTTTAGTTTTACTTTGATATTTCATTTCATGACAGACACAACAAATAACCTAAGATAGCTCTCCTCTTCAAAGAGGAGAGCCAATTCCTGACACCAGATGTGTTTTTTGTAGTGCTCCTGCCAGGTATGATTTGGATAGCACTATCATTAACCTTTCAGAAATTTCCCCCCATTTTGTGAATCACTTCTGGTATTGTGTTCTCTAATCGTATTGTAGCTCAGTATGGCTTTGGCCAAAACTTATGCTAAAGCTTCTTGTTCCCCTTGATTACAGTTATTATTAGTATTATTTTTAATGTCTAATTACTGAGAGAGAAACTTAGTTTCTTTATTGTTCCCTCCTACGGTTAAGCCTTTCTGATGAAATCCAGGCTTCCATCTGGCATGGGCTAGTGTAGCTCTATAAAAGTTGGTGTTGATTTACACCAGGGAGTGGAACCTTGCTCACAAAATGGTTGGGAGTTCATATCCTCTTGAGTCGATTTTCTATGTTCTAATAAGGTCTGTTCAGTTTCTTTGTAGTTGATGCTTTATGCATCAGAAATAATACAAAGAATTAATTTGTCACTTATTTTCCTTATCCCCTCAAGGGATAAGTACCACCATGGTGTTCCATGAGTACCTTTGTGAGTTTTAGCTGAAGATGAACATGGTAGTTCCTTGACTAACTCGGAAGAATTCATTTGTGCAACTGGCATAATTTCCAGTTGTTTTTCTTCCTGATGGGAGACATTTCTGTATCCCATTTTACCCTTCTGAAACTGGAAACGCTCCAATTGCCACAGCCAGTGCAAGAGAAGGATTTTCTAAGTTTGGGGTTTTTGTTTTTTGGGTTTTTTTTAACTGATGTGCTATGTCTACAAATAGAATGTGCCAAAAATGCATAAATAGTGTTTATTAAGATCAGACACAAAATACAAGTGAGCTTCTCCATTTCTGCATGAGCCAGTCTGCTTCATGTTGCACATTGCAAAATTTCTAACTTCTGGCATGAGAGTAGTTTTCCTGATGTTAATGGAACAATTCTCCTGTGGGATAGTTCAACAACTCTTAAGTCAAAATACATGCAGTTGAAGAATACCGTTCACTGGGTAATTTCCTAAAGAGCTTTTTTTTTTTTTTTTTACTGCTTCATGATGAATATGAGAAAAATAGAATGGTGTGTAAAAGTGTTCAAATTTCGTTTCATGAAAAGCCTCTAAATTTCAATTGTTGAATTACCTTGGCAAAATGTGAATGATTACCCTAGGAACACGAGTATCATATTTAAGCAATTTGTTATAAAAGAGGACTCATATTTGGTTAAATCTTTGTGTTTAAGTCTGCCCATCTGTTATTGAAAAAATAAAAAATTCTGCCCACTTCCTTCTCATTTTCACTTCCAACTCTTACATGTTACGAAAGTGAAACACTGTTAAAGCTTTCATGTTTTGATGGGATGTTTTGCATGCTGTGCCTGATATTATTGAATGTCTTTGTAAATAACCTGTAAACACTTATTTCTTAAAATCTGATTTTCCATGATTTTGTCATATTACGAAAATTACAGTTGCACCGTAGGTTGCCCATCACTTTTTTTATCTACACAAAGTATCTAAACAATTATTCTATAATTCAGTATTGTGTAAGTGCACTGTACCAATACGTTAAGAGACTTAGCTAATGCAATAAGAAATACAACAGTATTATTGTCATAGCAAAAATAAGACTGCTTCAATACAACATTAATATTTTACTTGCTAAAGCATGTGTCAGCAGAAGTGAATTTACCTTCTAAAAACTGTAATGGAATTGCAGGGTTTGTATGTGTGTATATGAGTGAGTTTTTCTAATTAACTGGCACTTCATTAAAACTAAATTGTATTAATATCTAGACATACTTAACGCTAACCATTACAGAAATTCAGCAGTCATCACTAGAAATATTAGTCACATTTTGAAGATAGATAAATAATAAATAGAAATATCATTTCTCCCTTTGATTAAAACTCAATGAAGCATCTAACATAGCCTCTTGCACTCTATTTTACACTTTAGCAAATGGCTTTAAGAAGTATAATCAAAGTTCATGGGCTTGCAATAATGGCAGCAATCTTCTTTTCTATGCAGTGGAGCACTACAGCATCAAATACTTGCTCATGGTCCTGCTTTCTGTGTGGGGCTCCTCCGATGTCATTAGAAGCATTCAACCTAGAATGAAAGTAAGATTTGCAAAAAAGATTTATAGCTTGTAAATGGTATTTTTTACCCCTAAGTGGCTTAACCTTCAGGAAACCCAGTAATTCATAAATGTCATTTCTGAGTTGGCTTTATTCCAAAGGGGAAAGGAAAATATGACTGCTGCAGCACCGTCTATCAATGAGGTATGAATCCCTCTAATATATTGCAGATTAGACCACAAGTCCTTTCTCTAGGCAATTAATTTGTGTGCAAGTCTAGATGTAATTCAGCTGTAGAAAGGATTTAAGAATAGAAGTCATTAATGGTGATAGAGAATATTTTTCTTAATATTTAGGGTCTCGTGTGGAAAACCTTCCCCTCGTTCTAACTAATTGTTTTCATTTGTTGTGAAGTACTTCAGTGACTTTTCAAACAAGGAAATGTGAACAAAACTTAGGAAAGCTACTTAGAACCAGACAGATGAAGAATTTGAAGTATAATTCCCAGTGGTCAGGGAGATGTTGGGATGAAGGTTGGAATTGATGATCCTAGAGGCCTTTTCCAACCTAAATGATTCTATGATTTATGTTAGAAACATGGGTGTGTATATGCAAATATACACAAAATACTACTTGGCTTTGAAACTTTATATTCTTTAAAGTCACAATTCTGAAGTTCAGTGAGAGAAAAATAAGTAAATTCTCTCTTGACCAAAGTGAAAATGTGTAGTGTGGGGTCTCTGTAGATCCTGCAGCTCTGAGCAGGTTCATGCACCAGCTGGCTTGATTTAAATTGAAGTTGATCATTGGCACAAACACCGTGTATCTGGCATGTGTTTGGAAAGACGAAAGTAGATTTGAACAAAAGAGACACAATGGCATGTGGTTCTTGAACATTTTAGGAGATGATTGCAGAGAAGGAAGAGCCTCTGTTATGATCTGTTCCTTTTTTCCAAAAGTTCACTGCCCAAAGCATAACTTAAAATTTGAACATTAGACCTGAGTAGGAATATTTTGCTATTTTTGCTTTTGCTTTTTTTTTTAAACTGAAATGTGTGGCTGTAATTAGACTGGTGATGTAGTAATGGTCGGCAGCTGTCTGCGTAGCCTCTGCATCATATTTTAAATATTTTCATCACTTGGCTTAGGAAAGTAAGAAACAAGAAGAATAGACTTCACTGCACACTGAGTTAATGACTTTATAGCCTCTGTCTGTTCTGACATGGTGCTATTTCCACTAGGCTGAGTGAGAGAATGGAGCATTTATCTTAAGTTTAAGAGTAAATACTGAAGAAGAGGAACTGCTTAAACTATGGGACAATACTGGCTTAAAAGTTTCTATTAGCTATCTGTGATGGAAATGAAAGGAACAAATGTGTTTACCGCTTGCTGGTTCATAATTTGATCACAAAGATTCATATGTTTATTTGCTGCCTTTAAAAATCATTGTTCATTGCTAGAACTGAACTTTACAGTGGCCTTGTGTCTTGCCAACATGTCAGCTTGTACGGACTCAACATGTTGACCTAAATTTGAAGTCAGAAATGTTTGCCCCGGACTTTTAGGTACTACCTGTTTTGCCTCTTTTTAGGTTTCTGTCGTGTTTTGCATTTTTGGCTATATTTTGTTTAGATTAGAGTCAGTGGAGACATGTTAAATACAGGGTTTTTGGTTGTTTGTTTTTTTCCCCCCCCATATTGGGGGACCTCAAACAGCACTGGTATCCTTGATATCTCCTGCTTGACTGATGTTGTGTATTACCTGCAAGTTTTAGTTTTTGGCATTTCCTTTTGGGTCCTGTGTTTCTTGTGGTACGTTAAGTGTTTGATAAGCTGTGATGAACAGTGGGTGCAGTAAACACCTCCCCTGGAACTTGTCTAAATAGAAAAGAAAATTATGTTTAGAAAATGAAGACAGAGATAACATGCCATTAAAATAATATATTAATAAACAAGATTTTACAATGATTTTTGTTTTACTTCCCACTAAACCACAATGTCGATGAAATGGTGTATGCTGCAGTCACAGCAATATATGTATTCCTTCATTTGGTGGCATATAACTAGAACTTGAAGTTGCCTGAAACAAAAAATACAGTTTTGTGTGGGAGATGCACATGAAATCAATTAATAACAGAAAAGGTGTTGGAAATAGGAGAGGCCATGGAGCTCTATAAAAGCTGGGAAAGGTGTGGAATGATAGAAACAGGCTCTTGAACCAGGAGTGGAGAGAAAGCCACACAAAAAAGAACAACCCTAGCTTTACTGAAATGAGAATCTGAGTGAAATGTACTCTAAAAATCACTTAAAAATCAAGAGCGTCTATGGATATGGTCAATACGACAATTTTTGGCTTCCCCCCAGTTTGCTCTAGATCCTAGGATAGCAGTTTTAGTAGCAGTAGGCTGCAGTACCACAACAGGGCTGCCACTGATTTTGCTGCATAGCTTGCTTTTATAGCTCTTGCAATGTCTGGGCCTTGCAAACTCTCTTGTTGAAGTTTCGGGAAAGCACAAACAGGTTCTTTCACAGGTTTTGGTGGAAGTTTGCCTTATTTTTTGAACTCTGCCTGAACCATTCCTGACTCACTTTTAAATCATGTCTTCAGAGTGGTTCAGAATTCTCTTGCGATGTTTATGAACACTAGTGACTATTTCATTGAGTCTCTTTAAGAATCTCCAGCATGTATTTTTATGCCATGTCATAAGCTCACTGTGTTCCGGCTTGCCTGTGTAATAGTGTCATCAGGAATTACTTCACCTTTTTCTAAAAAGATAAGTAGGATTGGTGGAAATTTTTATGGAAACATTTTCATTTTGGAGACGAATATTCTTTGAAACAAGCTCTCTGTGGCTACGCATCAATTTTCAGTGATAAAGTTTTATGGTACTATTTGATGTTAACATGACAGACACTGACTAGTTCCTTTTCTAAGAAAAGCAAATAGAGTGGACTTGGCGTGAAGCTAGATTGGCGGAGTCCCAAGTCCAATTATCCGTGTCTAACTACCTGCCTCAGGTTTCCCAGCTCCCAGACAAATAGCTATTTGCTGTTCTGGAGTAGTGTTGTTGCTTTGCTGCTTTTTGCATTGTTTCCATTTTCTTCTAAGAGGATATTTCTTTCCTGATGCATTGAGAGGACTAAATAGAGGGGAAACAACAGTAACTGGTGTGGGATGTAAAACATGCGTATTTGTACATCTATAGTTCAATATGTGTAAGTGTAGCAACACATACAAACACCTGTAGTAAGTAGAAAAATATCTTCTTTCATCTTCACACAGCTTTTAGATCTTTATTGAAGAATGAAATGAAAAAAAGGAAGAATGGAGAGGGAGCAATAAAAATAACACAAGGCTAAAATCTGAAATAGTTCATCTTCTGTAAGCCTTGAAGAGCTTCAAACAGAATTTATTTGGTAGCCTTAGTGCACTTTTTTAAAATTATAAAACAGAAAATATATTTCTTAAAGGCACCATTATTCCTTTCATGTGAATATGTCTGGGTGGTGTGATTTGTTGCAGCATGTTACAATATGAATTTTCTCCTCCAGTTTGTTTATTGTTGTGTAGGGCACACTAATATAACGTATTACTTAAGAAGATATGGATTAGTGCATGTGAAACGTGTTTGAATTTTCCTTTTTAAAGACTGGCTTAACTGCTATAGGCAATGAATAGATACAGCTAAAGGTACTTCTCATTCAGTAGCAAAATGCTTTTAAAAAAGCGTATTGTACTCTGGGGTTGCATCTAGGCACCATGAGTCTAAGCAGACACACGGTGTCAGTTTTGATTTCGCTATTCTTTGTTATTTCTCAGTATTAAAGTCAAGAGCTTATTGCTGATGAAAGTGAGCATCAAGCAGTGAAGTGTCAAGTTTCTAAACTGCTACCTCCCAATGAAGTTTCCTCCCTTTTTGTCTGTCTTGAAGAAAAGAGAGTAAGTGGGTAGAAGGCTGTTGTGCTGTCAGTTATGAGGAGGAGGCTGAGCTCCATGCAGGGTTTCTGCTAGTTTGCTGCTATTAGGATGCTTTTGCTAGTCGGGTAGGAGAGGTAGGCTTGACATCAGAGAAACAGAGACTTTAAAAAAGGAAAGATTAAACTTCATAAAATATTTGGATGCCTGGCACTTCAAGGGCAAGATTAAGTGGCCAACACCTGGTAGAAAACGAGTAAGAAGGTTTAGGATGATGAAGGTGGTAAAAATAAAGAATGCTGGTTCTTGTTAAATTGCTGTCAGACCTCTGTGGAATAGCTTGCTTCCTAATCACTATCAGATTTGTTATTTTCTCTATCCACATTCTGCAGTGAAGAGTCTCAAAGTAAATTTGCAGGACCTTTGTTAGTGTGTGTTACGCACCAAAGGTTTTACTTAGCTGAAAGAAAGTTAAATGTTTTAGATAGTGAACGTCTGCCTTCTATTATGATTTATATTTGTTTCCTGGGAAGAAAAGTGCGGATTTTTCCTCTATTACAGAAGCTTCTAAAGAATAAGAATGATAAAGTGTAAACCACTCCATGTTGATAAAGGCTTTGTGCCATTGCAATCATTGCTTTCTAATTCTGTGTCCTGCTGATACTAGCCAACCTGCTCCATGTTGTAGGTGAAATTTGCTGCCTTAGGTCATCAGTTTCTAGTATTAGAAGAGCAGAAACATATGTATGTATGCATCTCAAAGGTAAATAATGAAAATCATTTACACATGAATGATGGTTTACACATTTGTCGATGTCAGACTGATAAATCTTTGAGAAATGTCTGTCAATAGTGAATACAGTGAAAAAAGTTGCACTTACTCTTATGGGATGGTGGGTTTTGGAAATGAAATATGAGATGTATATAGAGATATAAGCTTAGAAAATTAATGCAAGGCTTCCAGTATGTTAATTTCTATATAATTATAAAATTATTTTGTGGCCTGAGGTGAGTCATCTGTGCCTACAGCAAGCCTTAGACACAAATGTCCGCTCCCCCACATTCCCAGCTATGCAGTCAGCTGCATATAAAGACTGGAATGGGGGGAACAGTTAGTAAATAAACCTCGTTTTCTGTGTGAGCCAAAAAAAAAGAAAAGAGCAAGCACACATCACACACTTCTTATAGCTTTGTTTATTTAGAAACTTTAGGCCGTGATTTTTCTTGCCTAGTTAGTTGGTGCATTTTCTTGTTTGCTATTTTGAATTGCATTCTCCTAAGCATACTCACTTTCTGTACTCCAGCAACTGATGTCAAATTCTAGATCATCAGCTGCTTATGTCTGTCTGGAGCACAGTCCGTTATGACCAGAGCCTGACTAATCAATGAATTTCATACATTGTTGTGTGTATATTGAAGCAGTAGTTAGTAGTCAGAAAGTAATTTCTAATGAGTAAGATAATATTAGTATTTTGTCAACCATTTCATGTCCTGCGTATAATTAGAACTTATATCAAAAGAAAGAACAGCCATCTTAAGAGCAGAAGTTGTTGTTACGAAAATCATAAAATAAGAGATTTAAAGGTTAGAAAGGTGTTGACAGTCTATTTCATGAAAGCTAATAACATGATTATACGTAACGAATAGATAACTTTCCATAATCTCACAACATTTTCATTTATATTTAAATTGGAATAAATCTGCAAGTTTGATCAGGTTGATTCCTCTACTGTTAGTCAGTATTAGAAAATAATTCCCTTCAGGTAATATCCTGTGTCCGAATTTGAATCTCGTCCTAGCTCTTGTTTGTAGCCTGTATTTTGTTTTCTGTTCAAAAATTCTGTGTTTCAATCTGACTATCTGGAAAGATGGACAGATTTAGCACTTTGGAAAGTATTTGGTAGTGCTCATTTTTTATCTCGGTGACAGATTGATCTCTTAGTAAGCTATGAATGCAGTAACTACATTATTCTTAAGTGAGAGATGTATTTTAAGTGCAGATTTTCCCATAAGACTTATCACCATAATAGAAATTACCTATAAGAATTCTGTTGTGAAGAAAGTAAGTTCCATATAGGTTAAGTAGGGTACTGTTTCAAGACACTGAGATAATACGTATTAAAAATTTTTCTTATCTCAAATGTTAATTTAGTGACTCTGTTAGTGTATTTAAGATATCTACAGATGTGTGCTATAAGCATATATATATAGTATATGAATATAGACATTTTGCTAAACTAAGTAAGTTGCTGTGCATAATTTTAAAGTTACCTTGAACTCAAAGTACACAGGAGTTGATAGTGATGTCGAACTCCGGAGCTTTATTTGGAAGCTGAAGCTACCAAAACAAACTGGAAAGGGGAGACAGAATAGCAGATACGTACCATACTTCTCTGAAGAATGCTTCTTCCCAAATATGTCTGTGTTCCTGCAGCAAGACACGGATTGGTTAGGAGATGATCTTACCCACAAGGGGATGGAATGACCCATCCACAGTGGGAACAACCTTTCCTTTACCACAAAGTAGATTTCTCTAGACATAGGGAAAATAGTAAGCAGGCTGAGCTGGAGGAGATTCTGACATTAGGAGCAGTTATTTGTTGCTCTTATTAAAACTGTGGTAGATCATAGAATCATCATAGAATTACAGAATGATTTGGGTTGGAAAGGACCTCAAAGATCATCTAGTTCCAAGCCTCCTGCCATGGCAAGGACACCTCCCACTAGAGCAGGTTGCTCAAGGCCCCATCCAACCTGGCATCAAACACCTCTAGGAATGGAGTGTCCACAGTCCCCCTGGACAGCTTGTTCCAGTGTCTCACCACCCTCTGAGTGAAGAATTTCCTTCTGATTTCCAGTCTAAATCTACCCTCTTCCAGTTTGAACCTATTACCCCTTGTCCTGTTGTGACAGAGAAGGACTTTCATTGCCTCAAGATATTTATGAGTATTGGATCTAGATAGACTTGAAGCAGTACCATGGCACAGGGAGTCCAGCTTCTCCTGTACAGAGCTAAGTTACTAAGTTAGGAATAAAATGCAAGTAGGAATACTTCTAACATAGTTTGCTTGGAGTTATTTGGATACTTGAGCAAATCCTAGATGATGATTGGAAGATAATCTAAAAAAGAAGAGGCTTAAATGCTTTTGCTACTCTGGAATTTTCATGCAGCAGAGGATATCTTTCTTGTAGCGTGTTATTTGTAAAAGCTTATACGTATTAACTAATAGTCAACAATTTGTCCATTTATATTGATGGTAGAGGTACTCCATGGAGCATGAATGGCTTTTGTCACCCTCGCCAAGGCTAGGAACAGAGCTCAGAAGATACCAATTTTCTCATGTTTAACTACAGCAGAAATGTTCAAGACTTTATATTGTTTAATTCCCCACACACCTCCCGTCTCCTTTCTCTTTCAGTATTGATTTCAGTTGTGTTTTGAATGTAATTCCACATTCTGAAAATCTTTATTATATATATATTTAAAGTCTATTAAAGAGTGTATGTTCTGAGTGATAGTAAAGAAGTACTGACCTTTTGCTGTTCTTATGTATGCTGAAGTTTGAACACTGGAAGCTTCCTTTATGATATAAGCTTATGTGGATTAAAATTCCCTGTAATGAAATTCAGTTTCTTGTAGAAACCTAAAAGTTCTTGCCTGTATCTTTGTGAAGAAATCTGATATGATAGGATCACTAATACAAAAGCATGTAGTTAGACCAACTGATACGGTGTAGCTTAGTTGCTGAGACACTACCACCAGGGAGCCTTGAGCTTTTCTAGCTAAGACATAGATGTAATCTTGTGATTACTCTCATCTGGTTCTGGAAGGTGTTCAGTACAAACTGAAATTGATGGGCTGCAAACTCATATCTACCTCAGTCTGGAGGCAGTGTAGAAGATGCTAAAAGCCACAAAAAGGAAAGAGAGAGTGAAAATATAAGAGAAAAACAATAGATGATCTCCATTGTGTAAGACTTGATCTCTTTATTAGATAAAATTGAAAGATTTTGAGATGGGTGCATTGGTTGAGTTAAAGAACTGGAAAACTAAAGCTAAAGACCCAAGTTGGTATATACAAATTATAAACCTCTTGATTGCAAAATAGTTACCAGGAATAACATATGCAGAAAAAAAAAAAAAAAAGAAAAAAAAAATTAAAACTTTGTCAGGAGGCAAATTTAGAGATGACACTTTTATTTAATGGTATTTCATCTTCAAGTCTGCTGGTTAGTAATAAAACTATGATAAATTATTAACTAAATGTAATAACTAATTACATTACTATCTCCCAACTCAGAAATACTTGTAATTATCTATGCTGTCAGAGCAAGCACAAAGAGACACACAAAATTCCAGAGATTCAGAGAGATTTCTCAAAGAGGAAAACCACAGAAAAGTTTTGACTTCCTTGTGCATTTGACACAGGCAGCAGATGAGCAATACACATACCTAAATCACCATTGCAGTTGCTGTGAAAAGCTTGTCTGTGAGACTCTGCAAGCTGCAGGAGTCTCAGGAGAAGGGGAGATAAAGGGCCTGTGTCAGAAGCTGCAGGATGCACTGGCACAGGTTTCCCACCCTTCCGCAGTGAATCCACATGTGCCAAAATGACAATTTGGCTTTTGGCAAATGGCACCTACTCAGTGCGTCTCCAGAGTGTTTTAGTTTGGAGGTCTGCCCCTTAACCACTTGGATGACAAATCCATTGTCCTCTTTTTGGGGAGAGTTACATATGCCTCTGACTTGCTCTTTTTTGAAGCTCTGCTTGGCATTTTTTTCATATAGAAGAAAAAATAAAAGGAATTGTGTTATATCATGATCATGGGAATTATTAACATATCTCTATGATTCCTTGCCACAATAATTTCACAGCAACAAAGGTATGTTTTAATATCAGGTGGCCTAGAGGTGTCTAATCTCAGACCAATACTGAATGAAAAACAAAGCAGTGAACATGCTTGTTGGGGTTACCCAAAATAACAATATCAAGTGTCTAATTCCATTTTTTCCAGCTAACTGATGGCCAGAATGAACTGTTACGTCTGAGAAAATTTTAAAAAGCAGATGAACTGCAGGTATGACCTCATGTTCATGAATACACACTTTACACAACCCTTTTTCTGAAGAGCTGTGGCTTAAGCCCATTATACTGTCTCCAGGATCTGCCTGGGTCTCTTACACTTGTGCATCTGGTGCTCAAAGACTTTCTTCCATATTGTGAGCACTTTCAACATGTAGCAAAGGCAACAACTGTGGTCCAGCATTTAAGATATTCTCTTCATTTTAAAGGTGCTTGCCAACTTGGACTGAATTGTATTTATTTGCACTCCATGTAATAAAAGCAGGTCATCTGACAGGAATATACAGAGTTGCTTGGTAAAATTACTGGTTTGTTTAATTTTCCTGTTGTGCTTTTTTTTTCCTCATAGCAGCTTGATTGGGGAATGCTCAATTCCCCAATTAGGTAAATTGTATCTCAAGATTATCAGGTATAACGTAGGTGACAGTCCTCCAAACTGTGATTATAGGTTTGGAAAGACACTAACTATCCTTTTAGGGTGTAGTATCAGTGCTGACTTCCAGAGATGTCTCTTGCTGTTACCACTGTTCACTACTTAATCCCAAATAGCTTTTTCCAAGCAATGAAATACATGGGGACAGGGAACAAAGCAGCTCTTACTGTGAACTTTCTTTGTAATTCTTCTCCTTGTGAGCAGTGAAGTGCAGCGTTAATGCTTTTTCTACACAGGGACTTCCTGGATTCCTTAAACATATGGATGAATCTCCTTTGGTTTTTTTTTTTAATAGTGAGGGCAGGTGAGGGATGAGCATTAGCACAGGAATCATCCTTATCCTGCCTCATTATGGAGTCTCAGTTCTGAGCTGGAGAGATCACCTCTTCAGAAACTCTCAGGCTCAAAAGGTACTTCATTAGCCTCTGTGCTGAGATTGCCAATGAGTGCCAATTAGTTCCAGGAGGCATTTGTTGCTGTAATAGAAATTCCTTCTCCGATAGAAATGGTAATAATAGCAGGCTGGGCTCACTGGGTCTTATGCATATTATCTTGGCTGAATGTTAGTGGTTTTGTAAATCGTGGTAAGTCACACTGCTTGGACTGCAGGCAGCTCTCCTTCACCTGTCATGTGTCTGCATCAGCTTCCTGTAATTGATGTGTGCTTCCTGATCAAGGTTAGTCTCTTGGTTGCTGTAAGCATCAATGTTTGCCTATTATTTCATTGCAATTATACTGAACAAACTCTAGCTGGTCTCAGGTTTATGTAATTTATTGTTCTGTTTCTGCAGAGGAAAAGATAATATTTCTTATTAAATACATTTATTTGCTTTATATTGAATTTTACTGCATTTTGTATATTAATACCTATTTTCGGGCTCTTGGTTTTAACTACTTTCTGCCATTCCAGTAGACCTTTCTTCCTAACATATACATTTTCCTTCAGAATTAATACAAATTACCAATAAGATGTCAGCACATTGTCATGTTGTTGTTCAACTTCACTCTCTTTCCAGTCAGGAAAAGTATTTCTTAAATTTGTGCCTGTTACAATAATTGTTCTCATTAGTCCATTAGAAGAAGCAATTTATGCCTTCTTTATATGCATTATATATATTTTTTGCCCAATGATCTAAAAGTGCTGCCAGTTCGAAGTCTTCTCTGTTTTGTTATATTTACTGTGAAGTGTCTTGAGGTAAATTTGTACCTGTCTCCTACCAGTGTGTTTGTACTTGATGTTGGAAGAGGAAGAGGTGACAGAAGCTATTATGGTGGCTAGGTCCTGTTTTATGAAGGCTGAGAATTTGGGAACACAAGTGTTTTGGGAAAAGAAATGAAAGCCACCAGTTGCTCTTGGGTGTTATAACAACAAAGGAAACTGATTTGATATGAGGAGATATGGCATCTCTGTCCTGCAAGATGCTCAAAAAATGTTCTGGACAGGGCCCTATGCAATCTGACCTATGTCTTGAGAAGGAAATGGGATGGGCTGACCTCCTAGAATCCCTTCCAACTTAATCTGTCAGTCTAGGACTGGATGAATACATCTTGCAAGGAAACCTGATTTCAATGTGCATAGTCTCCTAATTAAGAAGGAAAAGAGGAGAAAACTACTAATGTTCTCTTAAACTTCAACTGCTGACTTAAATCTCATCCCTTTGATCAGTGAATACACTATTTGGCCCTAAAATTTCTTTTAGTGAGTTCTCAAGGTCCTTTTTATTTTGCCCAGAGTCATATTTTTCTTACAATTGCATAAAGGTAGTAGAGACTGGAAGATGAGAAGTGATGACAATCAAGGAAAGGGAATCATGAAGGAGCCAGTGCACTATTAGTGAACTAGGTGCATAACTAGGAGCTTAATCTAAATTAACATAAGAAATTTTAGAAGGTAATATTTCACAGACATTACTCCTGATTTACATGTGTACAGAGAAGCTCTGCCAAGAGCCAGGATGTGGGGAAGAATAACTTCCAGGTTGGAGGCAAAGATTTGATGATTTTCAAAGTTTCAGATTTGGAAACAAATAACGTGTTTTAGAGCAAGAGAACTGCCTGCCTTAAAAAACCAAACTGTGCTCAGGGGAAAGGCTTACAGCTTTGTAAATTGGAAATTGCCTAAGCCAGTTTGCTTAGACTAGATAAATGCAAACATCTACAGAAATGGTGAAAAATAAAGGAAAGAAAAAAAGGATAAAATTTCTGAACATATAAGGGCTTTTTCCTTAGCTTTGAGAAATAATGGTTTGGAAACTGCAGATGGAATTATCTTATACTCTGTGGGGTTAAAAGAGGCTTATTTCCTTAAAAACAAGAGTTTAGAGAAAAAAAGACCAGTCTGAGGTGTACACTACATAAAATATCTGCTTCTTTTGATTAGCTTCTCCACACTCTTATCTATGTGGCTACAACAAATTTCATGTTCCTTTAATTTCAGTTGCTTGCTTAGTCTGCAGTTCAGGCAAAAGTTGTTCCTTTCTCTTCAGTGGTGTTTTTAAACTCTACAACTGTTTCCTGTATAGTGATATTTTCAGGTAGATTTAGTTCTAAAACAAAAGTGAGATGTATGATCAACCTTTTGGGGCTGGTTTAGAACCAAAGCAAGTCGTGCAGTGTGCAAGCTCTCACTGTAACATTGCAAGTCACCCAGTGTGGCAGGCTATAGAATACTCATCAGTGATAAAAAATAATAACATAAAGAAATGCAATACAAGTAACGGTGCATGAATAACACCTTAGTGACTGGAGACCCCCTCTTACTGATCTAATTTTTACAGGAAAACACACAGGGTAGAAGTTCTCAGCTTAAGTATACGTTAAGGGACTTTTTCTTCTGTAAAGAAGAAAAAAAACCCTGAGATGGTACTAAATAAGCACAAGTGTGATATATTTTATACTAGAGAAGAGCTTTCCCTTGGAGAATTCAGTGAAATTTTCTTTGGATTTATGAGGTGATGAAGTTAAATTATACTTACTTTATCTTATTAAAGAAGGAAAACAAGCTGCTCAGCCTGCCATGAGCTATTATGTGTGATCTTGGATCTCCATGAAATCGTTGGAGCATTAGGGCTTTGGGAGTCCCGGACGGTGGGTTTATCTGCTCTCGTGCCTCTCAGGCATGGCATGAAGGGTTGAACTCTTTATCCTGGTCTGGGGGACTTGTGATATCCGTGGAGGCTGCTGTTGCTTCTAGCTGCTAAACTGACAGCTCTTGGACTAGAATTTCTCAATATGGAATCTATTTCCTAGGAATCTTATTTTCAGGTGACTCATCTCACAGGTTGTTTTTTTTTTTCCTTGTGATTTCTAAGGTGATTTCTGATGACTTCCACACCACCTCCCACTTCCTCAAGTCAAATTAATACTGAGTATAGAGATATTTTCCTGTAATGCTTTTACTGGGATCTGTTCTTCTAATAGAAATTTGTTAGGGCTCTCAATCTGTGAAAGGTTAAAAGCCACTGCATGTGAGTTATTTCCCACGTTTTCCATGGGCATTCCCTGACCATACACACCCTAAATGTTAATACAGCTGCTTATGTTTAGCTCTTATCAATTCCAATGGTAAAACCAGAGTGTTTTTGTTCTAAATATGTATACTTAGAGATGCAGAATGGTAGATTATTTTTTGTAAGTCTTCAGGAAAAATAAAAGACCTCATCACTGCAATCTTAAAGGACAAAAAAAAAAAAAGAGGTTATGTCCTCTTTTCAACTTCTATGTGCCCATTAAATATTGAGAACTGTCTACACTAAGAAACAGTTTAGGAATTCATTTAATTTTTCTCCCTCAGAGTTTTACTAAACTTCCAACAGAGAGATGCTTTTATGTATTAATATCTGGGAATAGTTGGCTCTCCAACACCCAGAGAAGATTTCCCTAATCAGAAGATAGACCTAAATACATAGACATTTTTCATCACTAATACATTTCATCACTAATGAATTAATTAGTGCTGTTCTCCAGAGGGAAAACATTTTCCAAGTTTTAATGTGGATTTCTTTGAAATCCCACAACTCAATGAACAGCACAATGTCACTGGTGGTATGGGGTTTTTATTGGGTTTTTGATTTGTGGTTTTGGTTTTTTTTTTTTTACTTTGTCTTAAATAGTATGTATCACAAACTCAAGAAGAGCCTGTTGTCTCATTGGTCATAGGAGAATGCTCAGCATGGTCAGTGATATGTGGGATTGAAATGACTTAGAATAATAAAGTTGAGGGCCCATTTTCTTACTGGTGTGTGTTTTATTTGCTAAAGCAATGAAGTATTTCTCCTTAACCAACCAACCTATTTACATGTCAAAGAAGATTTTTTTTTTTTTCTTTTCTTTTCTGGATTTATTCTGTTAACCAAGGTCTGTTATACTGAAGAACACATTAACTATAAGTTATTGTTATAAAATGGAGTTTGATGTAAGATTATAGTGGATTTAGCTGATTTCACAAGGAACTGATTTAAAAAAAAAAAAAGCTGAGTAGTTAAAACATGATGAGGATCAACTTCATTAAATATATGTTCATCTGCCAGAGTTTAGTGTCTGTATGTATCTGGTTCAGGGAACTAAAATCTTGTATCAGACATTTGGAAGAAACATCAGAAACTGCTGAATTTGGTTTCTTCTTCTGACTCACTGTACATCTTAGCTTTACACTGTCTTAGCACTAAATAGGCATAGATAAAGAGTGTTTACTTTTGCTGATTTTAAAAGATAATAAAAAAATAAAGTGTAACAGATGGCTTAGCTGCTACAGGCAAGTGAAAATGCAAATAATTTGAAATTATATTAAGTTATGGTTAGTGGTTACTCGTCAGCTAAAGTAGTTTATGTCGGTACAAAAGCAGCTAGTTTATTTCCCTTAGGAGACAAATTTTCCCAACACAGTCCTTGTAAAATAAAGTTCCTCATAGTGGAATAATTCCAACTTTAAAACAAATAACAAAGCCCTCTTCCAAAGAAAGAATAATTAGTATTTCAATTTATTTACTAGACGAGGCAGCTAATACAGCCTCATCAAGTGCATTTTCAGGACCAGATAATGCATTTCCAAATTATATAGACTGACAGTATCAACAGAGTTGCTTTATTAGTCCTGCTTTGGCCCTGTGGTATCATAAAAATCACCATTTGTGTACAGTTTGATTCTGTTAATGGAAGATGGTGATCTAATTTTTATCTATTATGAGTTATTTATGACTCTCAGGTGATAGCTGAGTCTCTTGCATGATTTATTGAAAAATCACACCTGCCACTTGCTCTAGAAAAGAATGTGCATCTTTAGTTATTTTTTTAAAATCTTTTTTCTCTGCTTTATTATGTTTTAGTGAAGAAAAAAAAAATTTAAAAAATTATATCTGCTAAGGCTTGATTCCCCACTGCAGGACATAGTGACTTCAGTAAGTTATTCATAAAGTCAGAAGTGTAAGGCCCCATGAGGGCAGTATATGAGGGAAAGACAGTAACAAATTCTCTGACGGAGAGACAGAGCTTTATTGCCAAACTCCACTTCACAGTGGATTTTGTGCAGAGCCGTTGTGAGCTACTGACAGAGGGTCTGTAATGGCAAAGCTGAGATTAAGCAGGGTGAGGTAGACAGAGCTTTGTGTCTCTGAACTAAAATGTAGGCTCCACATCTGGTCAGAGGCACGTGTCCCTGGCAGAATAAGAACCTCGGTGATTTCTTAAATGACATTAAAATTAATGCTATACTTCCATCACTTTGCTTCTGCTACCCTGCCACATGGTTTTCCATATTTTACAGTGCACACATCATTTGAGTTCTGAGGAAAATTTGCTTAGTCAAAAAGTCAGCTGTATTCAAATTATTCATAAGGGAAATTGCATCTTAGGCAATTAAAATGTGTGCTGGGTAAAAGAAAATGTTGCTTCCTGAAAGGAAAAAGCGGATGCTTCATCTAGAAGAAATCTTATTACAAATTCTTTTCTGTTACTAAGCACCTAATAGTAAAAAGAAACTTGTTCTAATCAGTGAGGAACCATACAAGGGCATGGAAAAAATATTTTAGTTTACAGTGGCGCTTTTCTTTTTTCTCTTGCAATATAGATTCTTACATATCTAGTATGTCATCCCCCCTCAAAAAAAATAGTTTTGCTACTTGTATAATTGTGCATTGGTTTTATTTTCATTTGATTTTATATGCTAGATGTGATCTATTCCGCACAAATTGATGTCCCTTTGAGCTTGGCCTGCAGTTCTATGGATGAAGGGAGAGCAAGACTGATATGATGAGGGTTTGGATTCTGGAATTGTTCCTCAGATGGAACTGGGGTTAATTTACTTGAAGAAATGAGGGAAGTGGGTCTAGAGTAAACACTGCACTCTCATCATCAGTCTTTGACAATTTACTAGGAAGTGAAATGAGCTACGCCATATTTAAAATTAGTCTGAGAGACTAAGGTAGTACACTATGTATCTTTTCCCCCCTTAGAATATAAATTACCCCACTCGAGCCATTAAAAAAATTGGATTTTGCTAGATGCATATCTAGTCATTGATATGCAATTTATGACCCTTAGAGCAAAATTGTATTATTTGGGTTGTCTTTTCCTTATAAATGAATAACTCCTGCAAGCATTTTATTCAATTTTTTTTTTTTACTGAAGTTTGCAAACCTGCATTGAAAAAGAGGGTGAACTGAAAATATACCCCACTGTCTGCGATTACTAGTTGCTTTTCCTGCTTGTAGAAGAAATTATTCTTGATCATTTTCAGTCGTATATGTCTGAAGTGGTTAAAAGCTGATTTGATTCCTGTTGGTTCTATACTAGTCAATGCCACAGATTTAAAGATTTCCTGAATTTATGGGTTCTAGTTACTTCTCAGTTGTGTGCAAGTTTCTGGCTATGAAGTGCTGAGCAGAAAAGAGATAATCATGTTTATTTTTTCCATAGAAACAAGCAGAGGCTGGCCTGTGGCACCTCTTGGTGGCCAGGTGAAGGGGCAGGGGTGGGGTGACAAGGAAGCCAGTCCTTGTTTGGGAGAGTTGTACCCAGGACGCGGGGATGCAGCAGTACCTGTGGGCCATGGGGACAAGGTTTCAGTTTCTCCTTACTCGAACCATTCACCAGAGGTAGAGGCAGAAGAGAGCTGTAGCATTTTGCCCTGTACCATATTCCCTTAGAGAGGCAGGAGAAAACTTACTTCAGCTTTTACTCATAGACATCACTGGGTGAAAGGAGATAATTCTTTTTTTGGTCTGTTTGCAACCTACCTGCTGGTGTGGCTTTCACCTTCTTAAACCTGGTCAGTCCATCTCTGCACTTGAATCAAATAGAATACTTAAAATGTCTCATACCATCAATTTCCAAGCAGAGTCCTATTGGATTCTGTGGGGAGTTCTGCTTTAAAATCGATGACATAATAGGATTTAGAATAATAAGAAGAGAGCAAAGGGACATGGAATTTAGTTCGTCTGTGACCCATGATATTGAAAAACCCTTTAGTTAGTTGCACCACGCAGAGTGTGTGTTGAGCAGTGCTGCGCATGCCGCCTCCACAGGCAGAGGGCACTTATTTTAACACAGCTTATTTACTTAGAGAAGAACTGCATCTGAGGAATGGAGTTTGTGACCTACCTCGTAACTACCATTTATTCAAGTTTATGAATTAACTCTCTATATATTTTTCACTGAAATGCAATACTTACAAATTATTTTGTTATTAAAATGCTAAAATTTATCTAATAATTTGTATTTTTTCATACAGCTGTATCAAAAGAATATACCCATAGTCATAAATCTTAAAATAATTCTGCTTAGGGATACCATGTTTCTGTGCTTGGAAGTATTACTCTAATCCTCTCTAGAAACAATTTGAAGTAAAAAATCAAATTGAGAACCCCAGAAGCAAGGTCAGAGCTATTGTGCATTTTAAAAAGTTTTTACGAAAGTCTAATGTTGCAAGCATGGTTTTATTCATTTTTATAATCTATTTGTAGAGTTTTATTATTCCTGAATGACATAGATGTATCTCTCTTGTAGTGCTTTGCCTTTGCTGTCCCTCTCCTACTTTATATTCCTTGAAACCTCAGGCCTCCATTTTGTTTCAGCTTCACGATCTTCCAAACTAACAATTCAAAACTCTCTCCAGTAAAAAAATTCTACTCTGCTTTTGATTCTTAACATTTCCCCTTCTGTATCAGCTCCTGAGCCCACTTGCTTCTCTTTTGAAGACATAACTGGAAACCTGATTTTGAAGCTGAAGCTCTGTAACTTTTTTTTGGCATAGATTGGCTAACTGAGGAAGGACAAATTGATACCTGTGATCAGGGGACAAGGAGGACAGTTTATTGTATGTGAGCTAAATAGTTATAAAGAAGAATATAAATGGGATGTTTTAATAGCTTCTCCGAGTAATCCTTTATTTTGTTAAAAACACATTATTCTGTACTATCAAAATATGCATATCTATTATATAAGTCAGCATTTTAAATACATACCACACGTAGCCAGTAACTGCTTGTTAAAATGTTTGTAACCTACTTTGTACATACAATAAGCTTTCTAACAAAGCAGGAGTTAATTAGGCTTGTGGGGAGAAACACAAAAATAAAACAAAATAATAATTAAACCCTTCAAACCAATGACCTTATTTTATTGTCCAAATGGACAGTAAATCAGACAAACTCAAGCAAAGCACAGTAAATAAGAGAGAGTGAAAGAGAAGTAGAATAAATAGTTTAAGATCCAACCACCTTTTGGGGCACTATTTCTCTTTCTAAATTCTTTATTAAAAAGCATTTTGAATGTAAATGTATGGCAGATCTTGATCTTTCTTTAATTTGTTCATTCATTCTTCCAGTTGCATTGCATATCACAGGAATCTGTTTAAGAGAAGTTTCCTTGGTTTTGGGTCCTGTCATACCTGGAAACAGTAAACAAGGTCAATACTGAGTTGTTCTAGAGACTGGAAAACTGTTTGCTCTCCTGCTGTATCTTCCTCCCCTCACCCCAAACACACAGGCACTCCTCCTGAGGAAGAGCTTTTCCTGGGATTTGTTACATGTCATTCTGACCACAGAATGTCAAGTGTCATGGGGAGCCAAAGACTGGTTGGACAATGCTGTCGCCATGCGACTCATCCCTGCGACTCTGGGATGTATATTGAAATACCCCCTGAACACCTTAAAAAGATTATTTGAAAGAGCCACTTCGTTGAGTTTTATAATTTTTAATGTAACTGCAAGAGGCACAGTTCCAGTGATCATATCTTTTATGTGATTGTTAAATAATACAGACATTTTAAAATACATATTGGAGTCTGAGGTTCACAAACATATAGATTATACCTTAGGAATGGACATACTAGTAGGAGAGGCAGTGGATATATTTTAAGAGTTGAGTAAAAACACCTGGATATTAGAAAACACTTACAAGAGAGCAACAAAAAGAGCTCCAAGAAATGGTTACAAACAGAATGAAAGCTAATAAAACATGAGGCTATAGCTCTGATCTTTAACCTTAGCAACTTAAGCTGTGAGATCTTACATAGTAGCTCACACAGTTGCACGTTCAGATGAACAAGAGTGCTGAGCAAATCTTTGTGTCTTCTTCTGTAAACAGTGCCTTGTTTAAATGTATCTGGAATCTGTAGATCAGTGCAGGAGTCCAGCTGTGCTTGTTGCTGCCTGAAGATAAATATCAAATAAAAATCTATAATCTTGGGAAAGTAAACTATAAAAAAAAATATTATACCTTTGAGAATAGGTAGATGTGGATGTGGCTGAGTGAAGGCAGCTAGATCTGTCAGCAGAGATGCACTGGTGACGATTAGAGAAGAGAGCCCAGGAATTAGTTTAATCTAGGGAGTCCTATGGGGTTTTCTGACACTTTTCCCAACTCTTTGTGAGGGGAATACTGCGACACTTCAACCCCAAACAGTAAAAGACCAGGTCACCTGCTTTTGCACATGATTGATATGAGTCATCGATGACATGGACACCAAGTACAGCTGCAACCATAAAATTCTGTGGTATTTATATTTAAAAACATCTGAATTAAACACTGTATTTTTTTACATATACACGAGTAGAACTTTAAAGATGACAAGAAAGACAGCTTTAGATTGTGGGGTGAAAAATAAATAGATAAAAACAAGGAAGGGACATTGGTTTATTTTATTTTTGATGGCTTCCTGTGTAAAGCTGGAAAATGATCAAAGGCAGATGATGTGTGTGTGTGTTTCAGCCTCTTCTACTCCAGCTCTATTATTTGAGGATTTTTTGCAACTTTAAAATGGAAAGTTGAAACGTGTTCCATCTTGAAAATAGATATGAAACATTTAGCATTTTCCGAAAGCAAACAAACCAAAATATATCTAAAGGAAACAGACTGTTGAATTTCACCCAATTAAAAATAGGCAATGAAAAATTGTACTTTCACAGAATAAGCCATTTCTTAAAATGCACAATATTAGATTAGAATTCATCATTTATTCATCCATTGATATCAGGCTGCTTTCACATCTATCTGGCCACAATGCACTTCTGTACCTATTTTTGTGAGTTCTTTGGGATTAAATTTCCAGTGTTCCTTAAAGTTCTTGAAATGTTCTGTCATAAAATATGTGTTTACTTGAACATGCAACTATGAGGCAACATTCAGTGAGAGCTCTCTAATCTATTATTATCTGTATGCTGTAAAAATACCCACAAAATGCAGTATCTGTTTAATACCTGCTGATATCAAATATCACGAAGGAAGAAAGACCCTGATGATTGCAATTTAGACATTTGATACAAGTAATAGCCTATATCTTCACCAAAGTGGATGATGGATATGGCACCAAATGAAAAGAATAAGCCAGATTTCTTGCTGGAGATGTCTATAGTGATGCAGAAGCATGTATCTTTGAATTCGTGGTTTGTTCTGGGTTTTTGTTCTTTTTTCACCGTTTTGTTTTACCTACTTGTTTTTTCATAGGTTCTGCCAAATGTAAGAGCGATTGGAACTGCAGCCTATCACCTTCCAAATGGTCTCTGCACAAAGGTATGACAGAAGAAATTTATTTTTGCTTTTCATCAATATTCCTAAATTGTAACGTATATTTCGAAGTAAAAGAAGATGCATCCCATTGGATTTTTTTTTTGTCAGTATTCCTGAAACAAAGTGCATTAAAAGATACTAGCATGAAAGCTTCAGCTTAGTCATTTACAGCCTACAAATGTATTTCTTCCTCAGAGCGATGTCAGTCAGTGAACCATGTGTTGTACATAGGTGATAGGCAATTCACGCACTGGATGTGGGAT